>LT642854.1:0-10036 GCA_900128585.1 Stramenopiles sp. TOSAG23-3 | reverse complement strand
GAAGGATTCAAGCAGGAAAAACTAATGTTTTGATTCTTACACCTCGTTTTTGAATTACATCTTGTGGGTTGCTTCGAATAATAAAATGCTTATTTATTGATTACTTTTAGAAACATTATATAATATATAATTTGGTTTTGTTTTCCCCCCAAATTAAACAGTCGTCTAACCCTAATAAAAAACCATGAAGGTCCTCCTCCGTCCATCCCCTCTCAAAAAAAAAAAAATTTCGAATTTTATCTCATTTTTTTAATTGCATTATTTGTGATGGAACAAAATTGCTGCTGTCTTCTTGTTATAATAATAATAATATATTTAAAAAAAAAAAAATGGTGCGTCATCATCTTTTTAGTACAAAATTGAAAGAGCTCATGAAAAGACAATTTTGCATTGATAGTGTCCGTTCAGATTACCACAGAAGTTTATTACTGAGGTTTTTCAACAAATTATAGGCTAAATACTTCGTGCACCGTCTATACTATTTTTCACCGCTACGCAACGCACCCTTCGATTTTCTATCATGTCTTGTGACGGTAGTGTAAAGCCGGGACGGGCCCCGACCCGTCGCTTGGAGACGTTGAAACGTCAGCTTTCAGGCTCCTCAGGCTCGGCGGGGGCAATGAACACCACGCACGTGAACGATGGCATGATCGAGTCGTTTGTTGCGTCTAATAGACCCCCAAAGTATACTCCAGTAGAGTGGGAGCTTCGATGCAAGCTTGCGGTCGCATACCGTGTTGCTGACTACTTTGGTTGGACGCAGGTAATTTTCAACCACATAACTGTGAAAATACCGGGTAGCGAGAAAGAGGCGGACGGGCCGCACTTCTTGATAAATCCCCTAGGTTTACGGTTCGAAGAAATAACTGCGTCTTGTATGCTCAAAGTGACTATCAGCGGCGAGATTGTGGACAAGGGCACCGGTGCGGGGGGGCTGTTCAGGCAAGGATATGTCATCCACTCGGCGATTCACGAGGCCAGGCACGACGTCATGTGCTGCTGGCACTCTCATCATGAAAACGCCGCTGCGATTGCAATAACAAAAGTAGGCATTCTCCCCATATCGCAAGAATCGTGCGACATATACCCGTTGATCGCTTACCACCCATTTGAGGGAACTGCGAGTGACATGGGCGAGCGACCAAGGATGCAAAAAAACCTTGGTCCAACAAAGCCAATTTTAATGTTGGAGAACCATGGCCCCGTGACGTGCGGCAGCACCATCGAGCAAGCGTTCTTTTTGATGTACTTGCTGTGCCGAAGTTGCAACTACCAACAGAAAGCAATGTCTGCGGTGGGGGGGGACCTGTCAAAATTGAACATTCCGTCGGAAGCACAATTGAAAACGATGCTGAACCGAACAAACACCAACGTCCACAACAACAAGAAAACGAGAACGTTCAAAGATGGCGGCGGTGGCGTTCCACCGCCCGAGTTGGCGTTTCGAGCAATTGCGCGATTAATCGAAGAGCGGGATGGAATCGAAAACATCTACTGTTAGGAACTCGCGAGCGAATACGCTACGAGTAAGAAATGTACTCCGGAGTAAATACGAAGTACTTCGAGTAAGAACACACAATATATAAGAAGCGCACTTCATATAAGAAGTTGTCTTATTTCTTACGCATTTTAATTGAAAAAGTATCTCTACTTTACTTCTTACTCTTCTTGCTCTTCTTCTTTTTGGACTTCTTTGTGGTGGACTCGACCTTGTCTTTATCGTCCGATTGTTCGATTTTTCTCTTTTTCTCCTTCTTCTTGCGGGAGGGGACAACGACCTCTTCCCCAGAGAATGCTTGTTCAACGCGCACGCATATGCTCTTGATAGCGTTGCTTTCAGCTCCTTCCCTGACACGCCCCAGACCACCGGCAATTTGCTTCATTGCTTTCTCGTCTACTTTGGCCCCGGACGCTTTGATTGTTTTACTCAGCTGCATCCCAAACTCAAACAAGGGGCGAAGCCGTTTGGCGCGCATGCCGACGGTGTCCTTCTCGCCCAAGAAAGAGGAGAATGCCTTTGCAACGTCGCCCACCACGCTTTTGGAACGATCCACACCAGCGTGTCGAAGCAAGAGCATCATCAGGCGAAATACCATCACGCGGTCAAACTGGGTTCGGCAGACGGGGGTACTCGCTTTTTTGCTGCTAGTGGTCGGGGTGCTTGCCGCGGCAGCGGTGAGCCCAGCAGCAAGGGTGGACATCGCAACGTCCGGCTGCCTCAAAAATATGTTGGAGAAAAACTTTTCGGTTAACTTCGAGTTCTTTTTTCTCAAAAAATTAACCAGAGCAAAATTAAGAGATTTTTTTACTCGATCGATGTCCAGGGCACCAAACAGTTCGTTGCCGTCATTCTCTCGGGTGCTCCGCAAGGTTCGCAACACGTAGATCGCGCACAAGCTCGCAATTTCCTCGTGCTTCGGAATTGGGGCGGTAAGGGCTTCTTTGACTAAATCCTCAAAGCATTTGTGCAGCACGTCCGACGTGGCCACCACGAATTGTCTTTCTGGGACGTCTTTCTTCCCGAGCAGGCGACTGTTCAATACGCGAAGCAGTCGATCCAGCAAGCTCTTGCGCGAAAGGCGCTCTTTCTTGTCGCTGGAACCTTTGTCTATGGACTCGTAACACGCTCGCAGGGCGCGCATGAAGGACATGAGCATCTGCGGCGCAAAAATGGAAGACGAGTTTCGTCTCAGGTATATTTCGATCATGTCCAACACCCTCATCTTGAAGTTCAATTCCTGGCGCTGGATTTCTAGCGCGTCGCGCTTCTTCGACTTTCTCGACAGCATGCCAAACCTAGACTCGAGAAGGGCCATGTACTCATCCTCCCCTACGTGTTCCTCTGGGTCATCGCTGTCGGAATCGTCTTCGACTTCGTCCTCGTCTCGTGGCAGTTTGCTGCCTTTCCCGCTTCGTTTAGGCGAAGGCTTGGCGTCCTCTTCGCGTCCTTTACCTGGGACGGGTCGATCAAACCGAACTCGTCGTCATCTTCTTCCTCCATATCCAGGTTTTGTTCTTGCTCCAAGGCTTTCAGCAAATTTGATACGGCGGCGGCCGACAGCAACGGGCACAATGCTCGAAACGTAGCATTCGCAACGTCGCGCAGGAGGCGCTGGTGCAATGTTTTTGACTGCGTGAGCATGCCGAGCAGGACGTCCACAAAAACGCTCGTAGCGTCGGGTTCCTCGGCGCCCGCGCCTTCCTCTCCCTCCTCCTCGTCGTCCAACACAAGGATCAGGCTCTCTTGGTCTACGCCCTTCTTCTTCTTTGGCTTCTTTTTTGACTTTTTTGCATCCCCGAACAGCTTTTTATAAATCTCCTGCAGCTCCGTCATCTCGTCTACGGCAGACGACTCGTCGTCGTCGTCCCCGTCGGCATTGCTGCGATTTTCGGACAGCGCGGAGAGCAGGCTGAGCCCTACATGGAGCACTAGGGAACGGTAGGCAGTCAGTTGGGCAGCCAGTTCCTCGTCTATCTTCTTCTTTCCCAGTGTCTTCTGGATGTCGCCCAGCAAACGTCCCATCGCTTTCTTCGCCGCCACCGTGTCCTCGTCAGCGCCCTTTACAAACTTTACTTTCTTGCTCTTCTCCTTCTTGTCCCAGTGGTCGTGAATCAGTTTGGCCCACTTCCCGCTCGTTCGGTCCTCGTCGACCGTCAGGTCAGAGAGCAGGCTAAACAGTCTTTGCGCGCACACGGTTCGTATTTTATGAGGCAGCGATAGCACCATGGAGGAGTCCACCAGGTACGCGCAGTCAAACAAAAACTCCAATATTTTAGAAATGCTCGCTTCGTCCTTCTTTTCCTGGCCCTTTCGGATGGCATTTTTCGTGGACGCGTACAGTGCGTCAATGGCCCATACGCGCCGGGCGTCGACACCGTCGTCGGCGTTCTCCGAGGCCCCTTTCTCAGTTGCGTCTAGCGTTGGCTCCAATATCTGGGCCTTCAAGAAATCGATGTAATTCTGAAATGCCGGACCGTCCAAGCCTTTGAGGAGCCGTGCCGTCGGCCCCTCGTACGACTGCGCGGAGGCCTGCCCCTTCTTTTTGCCCTTCTTGCTTTTTCTTTTATTCTTTGGCTGCGACCTTTGGTCAAAGTGCGGGTCGCTCACCAGGATGGCACTTACTAAAGCACTCCTCATTTCCATGCTCTTTTCCGCCACGGAGAGCAGCGTTTTCATGCAAAGCCGGGCGGACATGTGGAGGTGACTGTCCGCGGACGCAAGATGCACCGCGAGAGAGTACAGGACCGTCGGGGTGCACAGTTGCGGGGCTTGCAGGACGTTCAGCTGCGGAAGGAGGTGTCGGAATATTTCGAATGCGAGGGCCCTCCGTTGCTGCGTCGACCGCATCAGCGGGGCCTCTATTCCTTCCACCCAGAACTCTCGTAGCATAGACTTTCCCTTCCTCTCTTCGTCCATGAGGGCTCTGATAACGTGCCCCCAAACGGCGTGGACCCCGGGAGAGAACCGCGCCGATTCTTGGAGCGCGTTCACGACGTGCTTGACGTGCCCACTGCGCACCATCGACTTGGTGGAGTACACGGCCTTGGGGAGTCCTGCCCCGGCGCCGACGCGCTTCATGGCCGCCTTGTCGCCTTTGGTACTGGCCATCAGCCACACCTGAAGCCCGAGGCCCAGCTGAAGCTGCTCAGTGTCGAAGTCTTCCAAACTTTCTGCGTAGGTTTCCAGCGCTTGGACGTTCTTGTCCTCGCCCGGAGCATCGGCGTTCTTGTCCTCGCCCTCGTCCCCGTTGGCGTTCGCGCTGTGGTTGCGCCTGACGAGGAAAAGGGCCTTCAGGTGCGGTAGGACCTCTTCTTCTCCCCGTTCCAGCGAAAGTTCCTGCAATATGGTGAGCACAACTTCGTAGCAGGACTGCTTGGCCCACCGCTTCTTCTTTGCCACGCTAAGGAGAACCTGGACGAGCTTTGTGGTCGCCTTCGCGGCGGACTTGCTCTTCAGGCGCCCCGACTGTTGAATGGCCAGGCAGCCAAAAATCCCTGCAAACATAAGGTCTCGCTCGTCCTGCCCCGACTTTGCGCTCTTCCCTACATTTTGGGGGCGCGTTCGAACAGAATCGAGCTGTTCGATGACGCTAGACGTCGCTACTTCCGAGTCGTCAAAGGACTGCAGGATCTCGCTCAGAGCCAAGGAAAAGCCTTGGCGTGCCGCGCCGCGCGACGAGCAGAGCCCCCGAACTAGGCGCTTTATTGCGTAGTTTATGTCCGGCTTTCGGGCCTCGGAGATGGAAATCTCCCCACGCAAATGTTTGATCAAATCCTCGGTGGCCGAGTGCCTCGTCGCAATGTCGACGTCAGCAAGTGCGTAAAAACACTCCATAAAGGGGCGCGGCCCAGTGCTCTGCACCTCGTCTTCCCCACCTTCCGTTGTCGTCGTCATCCGTATAGTCGGTCGGTAGTTAATGGAAAATGAAACTAACCCTGAAAGAAAAGTAAGGTAAGGAAACTAATGAACTAGAAAATGTACAAAATCTAAAACAATGTAAGTGCACTTTTCTACTTCATTTCTTCTCGCTCCTTTCTTTCATTCTTTTCAAACGAAATATATGCTATTTAAATTATTTTGGATGTAGTTCAATTATTAAACGAAATATTTTTTTATTATATTTTATTAGATTTTTTTTATATTACTGTTCTTCATTTTTTAATAAAAAATTTTTTTTTATTATTATTTATATATACTGTAACAAAATAATTATTTTCTCGAGTACTACCTATACTACTACTCTTTCTTTCTTTCTTTCTTTCTTTCTCATTCCTTTCTCATTCCTTTCTCATTCCTTTCTCCTGTCCATAATTGCATAACAAAGGGAGAAGAGGAATGGATACTATTAGGGTTTTTAAGAGATCTCTTTCTTTCTTCTCTTTCTTCTTCTCTTTCTTTCTTCTCTTTCTTTCTTCTCTTTTCTTTCTTTCCTCAATCCTTCTTGGCCATCCAATTCAATCGAATGAAATTCCAATTTATTCCCTTTGATATTGTCCTTTTAATAATTAAGGATAACATATATATAGAAGAAAGATGAACAATTATTTATCTCACTTTTTTTGGGTTTTATATATCTAATATCAAATAGAATATTCGCGAAAGTAAAAAAAGTGATGGAAAGTTTTCATATAGAAATATTGATTTACTTAATTAAATACTATGTCGATGTTACAGTACCTTTCTTTCTTTAATGCTGTGCTATATGCTATATGACTAAAATAAAGAGACCCTGAAGGTCAGAGAATCATTAAAATATTTGTGGTGCATATGAAGTAGAGAAGGAATGAAATAATATTGTATTCTAATTATTATTATAATTACATTCATCTTAATCATTCCTAGTACTACGTAATGTTATATCTTCATTAAGTTATAATTAAAAAAAGACGACTACGTATGTATTATACTACTTAAAGTATGTATTATTCAACATATTCACCTATATAAATAAGAGAGTATGTTATGAGCCGATAATCATACGGCTACCATGAGGCCTATATAAATAAAAGACTATTTACAGAGCAGTTAAATAAAAGGCAGAGGAGGAAAAGGAAGGAAGAAGTACTTTTTTATATTATATTTTGTTTTCTTTCTTCTTTTCTTCTTTTCTTCTTTTCTTCTTCTTCCTTTTCTTCTTCTTTCTTTTCTTCTTCTCTTCTTCTTCTTCTTCTTCTTCTTCTTCTTCTTTCTTCTTCTTCTTCTTCTTCTTCTTCTTCTTTCTCCTTACTTCTTTCTTTTCTTCTTCTTCTTCTTCTTCTTCTTCTTCTTCTTCTTCTTCTTCTTCTTCTTCTTCTTCTTCTTCCCTTTTCTTCTTCCTTTTCTTCTTCTTTCTCCTTTCTTCTTTCTTTTCTTCTTCTCTTCTTCTTCTTCTTCTTCTTCTTCTTCTTCTTCTTCTTCTTTTCTTCTTCTTCTGCTTCTCTTCTTCTCTCCTCCTACCTCCTTCTTACTTTTTTTTTTTTGTCGTCGTCTTCTTCTTCTTTTTTTTTCTTCTTCTTTCTTCGCTTTCGCTTTTGCAATAAAATCATCTAGTACAATGTATATGTACTTTATATATATAAACACAAAGAGAGAATATCAGATGCACGAAGGGGAAAGAACAAGAGGTTCTTTGCTCACACACTTCATGTTCTTGTTTTATTATTAGCAGTAGTCGTCGTAGAGTAAAAACCGAACGAACACCTGACATACCAGGATGGCTTCCCTGAGGAATGCGGTGAAGCGAAAGACGCACAAGGAGCGGGCGCAGCCGGCGCACCGGGCGAAATTTGGACTGTTGGAGAAAGCGAAGGATTACCGCCTTCGGGCGCGAGACTACCGGCGTAAGCAGGGGAGACTGCGTGTGCTGAAGCAAAAGGCGGAGTTTAGAAACCCAGATGAGTTCTATTTTTCCATGAAAAAGAAAGAGACCAAGAGGGGAGTCCACGTGGGTGGAAACGGCGAGCCCGCCAACGGCCCGATATCCGCGGACGTCTTGAAAATCATGAGGACGCAAGATAGTTCGTATGTACAAACCAAGATCAACGAGGAGGCCAGCCAGATAGAAAAGCTTCAGTCGAACCTAGCGTTTCTAACAGAAGACGGGGGCAACAAGCACACCATTTTTGTGGATAGTCGGAAGGAGATCGACGAGTTCAACCCAACGAAGTATTTCGACACGGTAGAAGAGCTCAGCGGCAGGGCCTACAACCGGCCACGGAAAAAGGCGTTGGCCGAGGCAAAGGTCCGGGGGACAGAAGAGGACGACGTTAGGCACAGGAGGCAGATGAAGAAAATAAAAAAACGCCGAGAGCGTGCGTACAGGGAACTGAACGAGCGAATCGAACGGGAGGAGAAGCTCCAATCTGCCGCGCAGCAGCTTGATGTGCAGAAGAATTTGGGGGGGAAAGGTCGAAGGAAGAAGGTCAAGGACGGCGAGGGCGACGCCCCCCCCGTCTACCGCTGGAAACGGCAAAGGAAACGGTAACGTGGACCAGGGACGGTAGGCAATGCATAGTGTACCATTCATAAAGTTTGATGTAAATTAATTCGACCCTTGGGTATTCACAGAGTACAAATAAAGTTCATACTCAACCTAAAAGTCTAAGTTTACCTATGATATGTTTTTTAAACATTCTTTGAACTCTTACAACTTTGCACTTGCTAGTGCGTTTGCGGCCTCTTTGTATGTTCCACTTCCAAAGCGACGAGCCATCCCTTCCACTTCCGAAAAGATTTTGCCGACCACGTAGCTCGCGTCGTCTTCTGTCATCACAATTGGGTTTATCAACAGCCCTGATTCAGTCGTATTTACTGCTATTCGCCTGGGGGAACAGTTTGACAGTCGGTCCGCGAGATACGTTGCTGGCGAAGTCACCATTATTTTCATTGGGTTCCCATGGTTTACACCTTCCCCGTACAAAGAGGTCGAAGAAGGAGAGACACCGGTACACTCGTTTTCTAGCTTCAAGTTCTTCAATTTTATATGCACTAGCTCGTGCATGTTGGGCTGCACATCGCTCATGCCCGCGTCTTCCCCATTCCTCAGCACGGCATCGAAATAATGTTGCAGCCCCCGTGGGCCTGCCAGAAGGCCTCCTGCGATGAAGCGTGCAATGCAATTTGCTTCGTGGGGATAGGCCTTATTATCCTTGACAAACTCTTCGAGGGCTGCTACGAGCCCTACAACGCTCTCTTTCGACGTCTTCATTGGCCTTCCTACAGTTGACTCATTCGGGCACGCGCTTGCTCGGGCAGCGCGAATGAGCCAGTCTTTTCCTATCATGAACCCGGACGATTGGGGACCCTTTACTATTTTCCCACCTGAAAATAGAACACAGTCAACACCGTATGTTTCGACAAACAACGTCAAGTTCGAAACTGGGGGAAGGCGAGCGGCCGCGTCCACAATGATTGGGATGTCGAGTGCATGGTTCCGCCTGACAACGTCCACTACGTCTCCAATTGACAAAATATTCTCACCGCCACCACTGAAATAGTACAGGCCCGCAATAGTTTCAGCGTATTTGCTAAGTGCCGCCTGCAGGTCGGCCTCAGTCATGGGTTTTCTGCCCCCTGCACCAACGGCAACAACTTTGGCGCCCGAGAGTTCAATGGACTGCAACCACCGCATATCTGACCCGGCGTCTACTAGAATTACCCTTCGGCTGCAAGTCGGCGGGATCTTGGGAAGAGAAGAAATAACGGCAGGATCGAACCCATCGTGTCCCATCCCTTTGGCAATGCACGCGATGGCGGAGAGGGAGAGTCCTGCCGCCGCTCCACATGTTACATGACCATTGTACCCAGGCGGTGCGTTGCAAAGGTCTTTGATGCGTTCACCAGCGTTGACAATCAGTTCGTTCAAGTCGACAAAATGTTTCGAGACGCGAATCATCGCTTCCATAGCCTTTGGGTGAATCAATGATCCCCCCAGCGACGTGAAATGGCCACAACAGTTTACAACGCTATCGTACAATGGGTAGCCGCGACCCTTGGGCGGGAAAAATTCTACTTGTAATTCGACTTCCACTGGTGTATGCATTGGCAAACTTCCCATGCCGACTGCACTTCTAACCCCGACACCACTATCCCCAAATATTTCCTTCATAAATTCAGAATACCCGTTCGCAACAGCAATATGATCGGTAAAACTCGGAACACAATTTACCATGACAAGCGATTTAAGAATTCGTTTCACTGCGTTCAACGTTCCGTGACGATTTCTCAACGTTGCCAACACGGACAGCGCCGTCTGTTTTGAAGCTCGGACGGCTTCCTCTTTCGTCATATCCACCCCGACCTTCCCATGCATGAACGATTTATCTGGAAGCTGCGGTCCATGGCCGGATACATAACACAGGATGGACCCATCGCTTTGGGTCTGTACATCAACCGTTGGCCGATAGGCACCGAATGGCTCCGGGGCTGGGGGCAGGCGACAGCCAGTTGCAAGAAGACGCTCTTCTGGGGTCGACATCCCTTCTATAAATTGTACGGTGTTTACACACGCGATAATTAATGGGGAAAGAGCCGAACTCTATACCACCATTCCATCGA
>LT642853.1:0-10036 GCA_900128585.1 Stramenopiles sp. TOSAG23-3 | reverse complement strand
AGTTCATGGACTCCACTTTAAAAAAAAATGATTGACAATCATCAATGAGACGAAATTACAGAACCAAGTTAGGATTAGGATACGACGAAGCTAAATTTAATTACTTAAATAACAGGCAATTTTCTTGTTTTAAAAAAAAACTAATTTCAGTTTATCTAAATTTTAAAAGTAAAATGTTTCAGTTCGCAGTATAAATTAATTTTAATTACTTAAATTAACAGCCAATTTTCTTGTTCTTAATGTTTCGATTTGATGTTAAACCGATCTAGCTTAAATTTGTTGTTAAACCATTCAGGTTAATTTTTTCTTTTTTCTCTTTCGGGGACAATACGTTCTTGTGTTCGTACTAATTTTTTGTTCCTTTTTTTTCTGTTTGTTTTTCTCTTGACTTTTTGTTTGACTTCCACCAAAATTTAATCGTTTTTCTCTCTTCATCTTATGTACTGTTGGCTTGCTAGTGTTCCCAATATCTCTTACTTTTGGAACAGCCGGGGGCGATTTTTCCCTCGGTGATTCGTCGTATCTGGTGAACTGACATCCCACTCAATCGGTTCTTCCTCCGACGTTTTGCAAAATAGTAATCTCTAGGGAGGTCACTCTTCTTAGGGACGGTGTTACCGCGTGCATGATCAATTCCTTCTCCTCCCGGCAATATGCTGTGGCTTGAACAGAGGCTGATATTGTTTTTTGTGTAGCCGGAAAATTATGAATAAAAGGAAAAAGGGGGTATCAGTTCAATAACAATATCTGCTCCTGTTGCAGATCCTTCACAATTTCTGGTCAAGATTCCAATTACCCGATTAATAATAAATGACTTCTACTCTAAGCATTTTTTTAAAAATAACAAACTTTCTACATAACAGCCATTATTTTGCTTTAATAACAGCAAAAAGGCAATTCAAGACGCCGGCTATGGCCGACGGATAATGGTTCTTGATAAGATATGGACAGACTATGCTAATCGAGAGAACTGCTTGCTGCTTCTTGCAACTTCTAAATTGGAATTTCCACTGTAACTGAGCTAATTGCAGGTAGATATATGTGCACCAATGTATTTACCCACCTTGGAAGCAACTGGTTCCTGTTCTGTTAAGTGAGATGAGGAATCCAGGACAATGTCATCCTTTGCCAACAAAATGCAGTGTCTTGGCTTAACACGGTGTTCTCTATATCTTCCGAACTATAACCTACAATACTTGGTCCTTCTTCCTAGGAAGATCCGCTACAGTTTGCACAGTAGGCGTGACTGTTTTGTTTTTTTATGCCTATTAATAATGGAATCATGCTTTTTGTTGAATATTTCCTTCTCTCTTCCGTTTTTTAAATCACAGAAGAAAATAACAAGTTACTTGACCTAATAATACCCACTGGTTTATCCCCACTGCGATTGGTATTCTCTTTATTTATTCGAAAATAACTTGATAAGAAACGGCGATGTCTCGTCGAGATTTTTGCTTTGTAACGTTTCATCATTTTCCTCTGTCTCCTTTTTCCAAACTCAATGCTTCCAGCAATTTTGCTATTATGGTCATCCAACAATATTGTCGAGTCCCATATGTCAACATCTGTTGCTGCCCCGCATCTTAATTTATGTCTACTTTGAATGCTTTTGTACGTTGTCTCAACTTGCAACTTTTTTACGCTTTTCAATACTTCTTTTTCATAAGTGATATTTCCAAG
Source organism: Stramenopiles sp. TOSAG23-3 (assembly GCA_900128585.1). Lineage (NCBI taxonomy): Eukaryota > Stramenopiles sp. TOSAG23-3. The sequence continues at coordinate 8,356 of LT642853.1, read as the reverse complement.
CATACTATTGATTGTTGTCCGAAATGCGCCTAGAGTTTCTTTCTCACCAGATCCATTATCTGTCAAATGTAACAAAACTGATTTTAAATTAACATTAAACTTCATGGACTCCAACAATTTATGGATAAGCTTGTTTGCAAGAGGGTTGGATGAGTTTGTCTGCTTTTGGGCAATCAATGCATCCAGTACAATAAACCATTGTTTTTCATCATCTATGCTGGAAATTAAATCAACCAGTGCGCTCAACTTTGTCTCAGACATGGACTCTGCCATGTCCAACACAAGCAAATTAACAGCTTCGGTCACATTACCAGTTCTGACTAGCAAATACGCAGTTGCATCTAGAATTGCATATTCTTTTGTTACGCATAAAACTTTATCGAGTGAATACCCATCTTCTTTACGCAAAAAATCTAGCACGTTGTTTCTATCAAACTGGCAAAGCAGCTTTTTGCGCCAAAACATGAGATAATGTTAGTTAATAATGTTAGTTAAGGAAATGATGAAACAATGATCTAATCAAATTTTACTTACCTTCACATATTGGTTATAAATTTCCGGTTCAAATTTTTCGTTTGCCGTGATATCTTTACTTATCAGCTGTTTTAAATATTCAAACTGAAGCAACGGGTCGCCGATATCATTTAATACAATAGCATGCTGCCCAGGAAAAATTGAACGAATTAATAACGATGTTTGCTTCCGGTCAATTAATACAAATTTAGGTAAATTAGTAAGCACTAGCCGCCTCAAGTCAATCTTGTCTTCATCACTTATTTGAACTCTATCAGACGTGAAAGCTTGGAGCACCATACGAAAAACTTCAGAATCCAATGAGAGCACATATGCACTTAAAGCTTTCCCATATTCACCATGATTTTCATAAAATAAACCAAGAGCTTTGGGGACGCACTTAATTTTCTCCTCCATGCCCTCAAGAGATTTTGCGCGCAAGGGAAATGGTACTTGGGTAAGGAGCAGTTGAAGAAATTGTGGCACGCATCTTTCTGTCTCTTTTGCATACATCTCCAATTGCGCGAAGGCAAACAGATGACACAGACAGTTCCTGGTCAGCTCAACTAAATCGTGTTTAGGCACACAAATTGAATATATATCAGCAATGAACAAGACAAACTTGATTAAAATGGAAGCAAATCTCAAGTTTCGAAGATCTACGGACAAATTTTCAAAAGACAGCAATTCATTGAGCATCGGAACCCAAATAGCAATAGAACTTTCTAGTTTAGGATCTTTAAAAAAAATCCCGCGGAATATATCAAAGAATTGGGAAGCATCAACAATCAACATAATTTTTAGAGTGAACCTGGACCTTTCCTGAAATAAAAAGTCTAAAACTTGATCTCGAGGGAACGATAATCCAGCAACTTCCTCAATCACATTCTTTTCGACCAAAACAGAAGCTGCATATGCAATCAATTTTCGGCCGCAGATTTCAACTTCTTCTCCCCAATTTGATTCCATTCTTAAGCACAAATCTTCAAGGGGTGTCTCTGTCTGGCCGTCAAGATCACATTGGGCAACGACGTGGTCTTTCAAAAACTGAAATGGTGATGTAAAGTCTTGCATACCGCAATTAAAGACATAAATCAGTGCGTCGTACAACTTATGGTTCGCACAAAACTTGATTATTCCGTCAAAATCAAACTTTTTTGGGTTTAATTTCAACAAAGAGTTTTCAATTGTCAAAAATTGTCCATGCAACTGATAAAAATCAAGATAGTCCTTCATTACGACAGCGGGGACATGCTTGACTTTACCACCCAATATGTATTTCTGCAACGTATTCAAAAATGTACTACGTTGCCCAATTTTAATAAATCTTTCATATATCGGCCCAAACAGCAAATCGTTTCTTGCAATATTTGCGCAGTAGTCGATGCACATTTCTCCGACAATTTTGTACGAACCATCAAGGTTTCCCGCGTGTTTCCCTAGACTGATATCTACATATTCCATCAAAAGGTCAGCAACAAGAGAATCGTTTGCACCATTCATTGCTTGTTTTCCCTCTCTATTTACATGGTTTGTAAGGTCACTATCATATTCACTTACCTCTCCAATAGATTTTTTTTCCAGTTTGTAATTTTCCAATGCTAGAAGCAATGCCTCTATCCAATCACCATTTCGTTGCAAAATTTTTACTTGGTTTTGCCAAGATTGAATGCTCACGCAGCGCAAATCTTTTTGCCCTAGTACGTAAATCCGAGAGTCACATGCCCGAACACTATTGAAGTAAGATTGGACATGCGCACAAGTTGTAGACAACAAATGTTTTGTGCCTCCCACATTTTCATCGTTTATTTTTCCACTTGGTAGAGTTGCGTAGGCAAGAGACGCAGACTCTAAATTTACTGCTTCTACTTCTGTGCCAGAAATCAAATCTAATACGACAAATATATGCTCGGTGTTCATGTAAACAATTCTCTTTTCGCACACCCAATCGACGAGTACAATAGGGAGATCAGTACAAAACACGTGACTTACATTGAATTGACAATCGCCTTCTACACTCCCCACAGGACTTTGTACAGCTACTATTTGAAGATATCGATCCCAACCGCGACATAATGATGGATGCAAATCACGACCAGCTGTACTTTTTGCCTTCTCCAATTTATTTGTCTGCCACGCTAGTGACCACCCGAGGGACAAACACGGTAACTCACCAGCAGTAACATTTCCGGGTTTCGACCATCGCTTTAAGATTCTTGGCTCTGGGTATAGCGAAACCAAATATGTATCGGAATGAGTGCTAAATGCCAAGAGTTGAGGCTCTGCACTTCCACACTTTCCTTTATCCGGTGCACGGCTTTTGCTTTTCCTAGGCAATACGCATAAAGCTACTTTTTGACCAGTACTTTCATTGATTAAACAGCGCCTATCAACGCTCCAAGTGAATAGGCGCTTCAAGAAGGTGAAAAGATTAATGCGGCCTTGCATGTCGACCGAAACTATTGATACTGCAGATGTTGATGCTGGCCAAAATCGCACGTTTATTATTGGGGAATCATGGGCATCTTGGATTATCTTAAGTTCTTTCCCACCTATTACATCCCATAGAACAACTTTACCGCTATAATACCCACAAACTAAATACCCATCATTATCCATAGAGAAATCAATTGATGTCACAGCCCCATCTGCAGTGTTCTCCATGGACCCCAGCACAATCCTAACCTCTTCGAAGTGATCAAACACTATAACAAGACTGTGAGAAGTTCCAATGGCAATAAATTTGTTGTGTGGAGCCATAGCAGTTGGTAGGCCTGTACCATTGTGCTTAAAAGAAGCATTTTTGACGAGAAGTTTTGATATATTTTTAAATGCATCTATTCTAATTCCATTCCCAGTATTGCGGTCGGCATAATACCGCGCCCCAGAAGGAAACATAGACGATGGTGAAGGCAGTTTGTCTTGGATTTTCTGCGAAGGTAAAACCAACTGAGTTCGCAAGTACGGTTTCTTCTTCACACGTCGTTTGATCTCAAGGGGGGACAGACCATCCATCGAAGAGGGTGAAAATAGGTATTCGGATTCGTTCTCTGCACGTGCAAACGCAGATACCGTTTCCTTCGGGATATAGAATAGTTACAGGGGGGGGGGAACGTGTGTGTTAGAGCGAAAGTTCTATTGTTTGAAGTCATAAGCAAGTAGATTTTTGAAAACTTACGGTGTCCAAATAGTCTTTTCGGTCATTTGTTTCTCTGTTGTTCTTTGCAATCAAGTTTTCTTCGCTTTCAGCTAATATTTTGTCTAGTGTTGAAGCGGCATCTTCTTCCTCTTCTTCACCTAGAATATCGTTTAATTCTCTGGCGTCAACACTTGAATTTCGGGTTCCGTAAACTTCATCGTAGCGTGTTGTTTCAACGCTGCTATAATCAGGATTGGCGTTCACACAGACTCCTGTATCTGACGACACGGCCCGCGCAACTGGTTGAAGTAATTCATCGTCTTTTGAATTCAAAATGTCTTCAAGTTTCATTTTACTGAAAGTTGCCTCCTCGTCGTCTGACTCTTCAGCAGCATGCAGTATTTCGTCTACCGTTGACATAATGAGTTGTATCTCGGAAGTGGGGGAGCGCTTACAGATACATGAAAATGCTCAACACAAATGGGTGACGCGGTAGATGGTATGCGAATTCTCTCGAGTTTCGCTGGCGCGGTATTAATTCCTGCAGTATGCATGAACGCTGTATCATCAATACTATCATATATCGTTCACCGTACTACATGTTAATATGTCCTTTTTTTTTTTGTTCTTCTAAAACACGCACGACAACAATTTTTTTTATCAACAACAACAAGCTTTAGCAAATAGTAAAAAAACAAATAATGTATGAGAAATAATAATTATTGCCTCTTCTCTCATCATAGTCGGCGCTCTGTGGCTGTATTTTTGCGACCTAAAATAACACAAGCAATAGTAGGAGACCATCACTTTCCAGATTTTCGGATCTTTTAGGTAAAACGACTCAGAATTAATTGATGTACCAGTTAGTCGTCTATAATTTAATTGGAATTGAAACAACGATAGCTTGCGCCTTTAAAAAAAATTACGGGCCTATTTGGTACTTCCAAAATTAACTCTACACAACTTTAGCTAAATGTTATATATTCCAAGTGATAAAATCTTTGATTTTGGAAGATGAAAAATTCGGTGAAGAAAAGACTTTAAGGTCAGGTATTGATGATTACCGTAAAATAAGCATGAAAAAAAGTTTTACCCGAGGCAGGACTCGAACCTGCAACCCCCTGATTAGAAGTCAGATGCGCTATCCATTGCGCCACACGGGTGCCTAGACCATAATCGTTGCTAACAACTGAACTATAGTGACTTCCTCTACACAATGGAGAGTTTATGTATATAAATGATACTTTATATCCTTAATGTATTTGTGTGCGTATCCTTAAAGTTGTGCCTTTTTTGTTAACTGCTGTCTGCACCTGTACCTGTATTTATAAAATAGAGTCTTGAGTGTTGCACGTTGCACAACAACAAAAAGAAGCCCGATTATCCACACACAGCAGGAATTAACTCATGAAATATTTTTAATTGATGCTGTGCGCTGTTATTTGCCCGAAGTGGTGTCGTTTTTTCCGATTTGTATTCAGTCTAATAACTAGGGTTATTCCTTTTTATGCTCTGATAATGCTAATTCTCTGGTAGTATTCAATGTATTGTTTGTATTTACATAGTCAGAGCGCCGTTTATAAATTAGTGTTAGGCTCAGGGGAGTGGTGTCACTTTCTGAAAAACGTCCCTCAACGGGATATACAGCATCTAATTTAGTGCTGTGTGACTAATAAAATTCTTAGCTGGGAGCTCTCAAGTTATATGAATACTTTCCAGCTGCGCGTTGCGATGTGTGTGTGATCTTATTTCTTCATAAAAACAAATAATTGGCTGTTATTTAAGTAATTAAAATTTATCTTCCTCGTGTACCGTGAAAATGAATCTGCTCCTTTGGCCCATTAAAGGTTTACGTTCCTTCATGTACTGCGAACTTATCTCTGCTCCTGCGATTTTACTAATCTTATTTCTTCTTTTTTTGTTTTGTTTTCACCAAACTGACAGAATTATGCTTAAGGTTTTTTTTCTTACTGATAGTACTTTCCGTAACGGTCACAGGAAAACTTTAATGTAATACAAAAATCTAAATTTCTTTGTGGGCTGCTCCTCCGAACATACTTTGCGCGCTCAGCCTTTATTATTCGTTTCGATCGGTCATAACTGCTGCAGTTTTTGGTCTAGTAGGAACATGAATGGAAGGATTTTTTGATAATTTTAATGGGGATAAAACAGCAAATACGGAATTACCACTGTTACATGGTAGCTGGGCAGGTTTACTATAAGAATGTTTTCTTTCTTTTAAAAATCGCCCTTTGTGTCTGAACTTGATAGCAATTTCCCCCCGAAAAGTACTGTTTTTTATCAGTCCGTTTGATATTATAAGGCCATGATGTTCAATCGTCATTTGGCATTTTGTTGGTTTTAACCTAGACAATGTTCTTTGGCAGTCCTCAACCAATTCTTCCACGACTGAGAACGTTCCGTTTGCCATATACTGCACTGCAGATAAACAGGCTTGGAATTTTCTGTCTTGCCTCATGCTACGATGGGTATGCAGAAGCGTACCCAAGCGTTTTACAACCCACTTACATAGAACTACATAGTCTTTTTCTGTATTACACAATATTCCAAAAAAATCTTCTTGATTTTGAACGTGCACTTCCCCTTCAGTTCGGTTTCTTGACCTTAGTAAATTTATTGTGGAACCCACACGAGCCGGGGCTACTTTACTGTGGTAAACGTTTCCTCCACCGCCTAACCAGGCCAATAGGATATACGAATGATCAATTTCAGCAAAATACAGTGCCAAAAGTTTTTCTATGTTTTGCAATGCTTCTGTGCCTTTTAAAGATAGTTTGTTCTCTCTCTTGACTATTATTAACGTTCTGGCCAAATGAAATATAAAAGATTCACTCAATTTTGAAATATGTCGCAAATTACTTTTCTGTACAATACCTGAGCAGCGATGTACAAAATAATTGCATATATGACCAACTCGGCCGACGCCAGTGCAACTATTAAGAAATGTAAAATCAATACTTTTGCCAAAATAGACAATGTCATGTGGCTGAAATTTTAAATTAAAGGATGCGTTAACGAGATGCCATATTAAACCAATCCCATCAGCTTTTTGGCACTCCTTGTATAGGATCGTATTTTCATGCGTGTATTTAAGTACAGTCATAAAGCTGTTTCTCCATTCAAAAATTTCACTGGTTTCTATCTCTCCGTCTTTCATACTTTTTGATGCAGAATAAAATGCACTAATAAGTTTCACAATTGCCGTGCAAAGGTCTATTCTTTGCCTTAATAAAATTCTCGAGCTTGGTAACAACAAGTAGTTGCTGCTATAAACCCAACAATAAAATAATGCATTCCAAAGTGCTTTATCATCATGCAACAGAACTGCATTTTCAACTGCATACTCTGAGGAGAAAGTTGCCTCCCATTCCAATGTCCCCTGGGTTGATTGAGCTGCAACTGGGTTGTAAGAATTATTAGCATCCTTTTTATCTTGTTTGTTGGCTAGTAAATTATACATTCCACAAACGATGTTAAATGTCGTTTGTAAATGATCCTCGTCTTCGTGGTATTTTTCAATGAGCGAAGTCACAGCAGATCGAAATATTTTCGATTTTAAGATTACACAACGAATAAAAGGTATTTCTAAGTGCTTGCTTAAAGTGAATGACAACATATCTCTGTACTTTCTATCCAGTTTATGGCCATCAACGGGAATGAGCAATAATAAATTGTCTACAAATTCTTCAATGCTTGTGTACATCCTCTTCCCTAATATCATTTGATGAGATGTTGCGCATATGAAAGTACTGACAAAATCCAATGCTCCATCAAGATATCTCCATTCTTTGGTACATCACACCGAAACACGTAAGGCGTTTCTAGTATTTCGCTCCAAGGGCTCTTTCCTTTTGAATGCTTAAATATTCAACACACTATATATGTACACAAATTATATGTCGACGAAATTAATGGGGAACTTATAACTTAATACGAAAATATAATAAAGGAATAGATTATACTGCTGTTATTAATTATTCCAGATGTTGTTGCCTTTAATGAAACTTTTTTAAAAAAAATAGTTTGATTGAATGTAGCACTTTTCGTTATAATAGAGTTGAATCAAATAGTTGTCTTAAGGTGGGCTTTTTCTTTTATTACATATATATATGTAATAAGAGTAGAATAAATAAGAGTGGGTTTTTTGTTTGAAAGTTTCAAAGTTGTTTGGTTTAGTTAAAAAACACCGAAATTAAAAAATTCCCTGCTATGTGATGTTGTGATGTATCTCGCGGTGCACCAATTCCGAAATTAAACTTTTCCCCTGCTATGTGATGTATCTCGCGGTGCACCAATTTCAGAATTGGTATACCTATGGTATACGGTGTAAATAAAATTATTGGTGCACCAATTTCAGAATTACATAAAGACAGTACGGCAAACGATTCGCGAAGAGCTGACAACGAACGTTTGCTGAACACGCATTCATAGGAAATACCGAACCACTTTATAAGTATAAAATATTGTATTGTGAACTTTTATTTCTGAATAGAATTTATGCTTTTTATGGTAAAATATCCTGTTTTGTATGTATAGGCAAAACATAATGAAGTTAAGTATAAGAAGACTATATACTTGGTGAAATATCGTATAATGTAACTGTTTGGTATTTCTGTAATTAAATCTCGTTCGTTTAGCTATTTAAAAGTTGTTGTTTTTATAGGAAAAACGAAAGTGTCATAA
>LT642852.1:0-10047 GCA_900128585.1 Stramenopiles sp. TOSAG23-3 | reverse complement strand
AAATAATAGAAGGAGAGAGAGAAACAGACGAGGAGAGACGACTGACTATATATAATATATCTTCATAATTTCATCATTATCACCACCACCACGTGTTTGTGGTGTGGCTGAGGAGTAAAAACTGATGATGACTAATTCTCAATTTCTCCATCCAATAATATTACATAATATTGGATGGTGCGATAAATAGTTACCTGGGACCTGGGACGCGAAAAGATGGGTGGTGGCGCATCAACGGCAGCAGCACCTTTCGCTTCCTCAAAAGAGGCGTTTGAAGCCGGCAAGTAAGTCTCCAGGAAGAAATAGACCAGTACTTTGAGCAGTTAGACAAGATCGCCAAGTCCAAACTGGAGGGTTTGGATTTGGCCACTCTAGAATCGATAAGCTCATGCCTGAACGCAGATGGTACCTGGAGCGACGCGGTTTTGCCGGACGCGCAGCGTATTGGAGATGCCTGTTTAACGCTGCTTGACTGTTTGCCTTGCCAGTGGAGGGGGGACAGCGGTCCTGGCAAAAATGATGCCGGCGAGGCGGTGGGAGGCAGCTGGGGGGGATTTCGACAATCTCTTTTGCCAAGGATGTTAAACATGACGGCTCTATCTTCAGCTGAAGCCAAGTCAGCTTTGTGTACGTTAAAGTTAGAAAGTGAAAATGTCGAACACGCTGGAAGCATTTTGAATAAAATGTTGGAAACGAGTGCTGCCGATGACGATAACACGCGACCTGGTTGGCCTGCGTTGGCCGCATGGTTGTATGCCATGTTAGGAAGGGCACTGCTTTCTCCATCGACTTCCGGTGGCATAAACAGTGATGGCACTGGACTGCCCAGCGCGCCGGCTGAAGCCACAGCCGTTGAACCAGGCGTGCGAGCGACTGCAGCTCCAAATGCGGTGGACGAGGGAGCCGCCAAAGTAGCAAATGAAGGAGGAATAGCTGAAAAACAAGAAGAAGCTAAATTTAATTAAAATTAAATAAAACAGCCAATTTTCTTGTTTTTTTTAATGAAAAACTAATTATATCTATATAATAGCAAAACATTTTAATTATAGTTGTACTTAACATAAGACTTAGTTTATGCGATGGTGCATCGACTCACTTTTCGTTGGTTCATTTTAAAGCGTTGGAGCCCCAACTTTTTTTGGGGACGCTCCACGTCTTCCAGGCGTGCTCCTGCTGGGGTCTGGGCGCCGGGTCCGTTTGAGGCTGAGCTCCTCCTACCCCAGCCTCCCGCAATTTACTGTTCGTCGTGTTCACAGAACGCCAGACTCCAGTGTTGCTGGTCGCCCTACTAATACTCTTGTTTTTCCGAAATTTCGGGGCGCCGGAGGGCACACGCCGGCCGGACCTACTGTACGGTGCGTGATAGTGCAACCCATTCCCCTTGTTATCGTTGTTCCGGTTTGGACCGTCCGTAGACGCGGGTCCCTGCTTTGAAAACCGTTTGCTCCGGTACTTTCCACTCTTCTGCCCCTTCCTCCACGATGCTTTCTCCCAACGGCCCGCGTTTGCGGGGGCCTTCGCCTTCTTCCCCTGCGCTGTTGTGTTAATCTGCTTGACGACCTGCTTGGGCTTGCCGTCTTTGGTTCCCACGCCGGCGGCTTCCTTGGGCCCCTTTTCTTTTGGCGGCGCGGTTTCTGCGGTGGGACCTTTGTACTGCCCTATCCTTTCTAAATTTTTCAACGATGCCTGTTGCTGCGCCGTCAACTTTCCGCCTTTTCTTTTCAAAAAGGCCGCGAGGGCGGCCTCTTTGTTGTGCGTTACTTTTCCCCCTGGGTGAGCAAACGTACGCTTCGGTTTCGATGGCGGGGGTTTCGCGGCTTCACGCTTAAACCTTTCCTCCCTCTGCTTCTTCTTGCTCTCGAACGTTGCAACCCGCTGGCCGACAAACCCAGACATTTCGTGCGTTATCAGTCCGTCGTCTATATGTGTTAGTATGTATATTCTATATGTATGTGTGTATCAAACGACCATATGTATCAAATGATCATATGTATGCCCGTTCGTTTAAATTGTTCCGTTAATAATATATCGAAATCTATCTATAATCTTGTTCCTTCTGACCTCTTTTCCCTCTTCCATATTCTTTTAGTCAACGTACTTCTTTCTTACATTTTTTATTCCTTTTTTCTTTCCTCTATTATTTTTTCTTTTTTTTTTTCCTTCTATTCTATTACTACTTGGTACTACGGTACGGGTATGGAACAGGTTCCAGGAACAGGGAACAGGGAAGGAACCGGTTTAAAACATGGGTACCCGGTATAATACTAGGTAAAGGGTATTTTTACCTGTATTATTATACCCAATAATAGTAATTTTTTTATCTTCTTCTTTTTTTTTTCCTTCTTCTTCTTCTTCTTCTTCTTCTCTTTTTTATAGACAGCATTGTTAGGATCATTGTAAACAACGTTCATCTTCTATTTATCTCCATTCCAATAACTATAAATATAACTATAACTATAAATATAACTATATAATAACTATAACTACGCTTCTTCTTCAATAATTAATTGCCCAAATCCATATCATCCTTTCTTCTTTCTTTCATTCTTCTTTTATTTTCTTTCTTTCTTTCTCTTTCTTTCTTTCTTTCTTTCTTTCTCTTTCTTTCTTTCTTTCGACTCTTTTCTTTCTTTCGACTCTTTCTTTCGACTCTTTCTTTCGACTCTCTCTTTCTTTCGACTCTCTCTTTTTTCTCTTTTTTCTCTTTCTTCCTTTCTTGTTTCTCTCATTTTCTCTTTGTTTCTTTCTTTCTTTCTTCATTTCAAGAATTGGCAATTATAGACTTCTTACAAATCTATGTATTTATTTATAGATAAGGTAGTCTAGAACAAGAAAGAAGAAGAAAGAAGAAGAAAGAAGAAGAAGAAAGAAGAAGAAAGAAGAAGAAGAATAGATATTTAGATATTTAGATATAGATATAGATAATAAAGATATGAAATTGCATTTAACACAATCCTTGGGGAGTCGAAGAGAGTGGTAAAAATAGTACAGTACTACAGGCGGGCACGGGCACACGGGGCACGGAAGACGGAGGGGAGGAGAGGGATGATTCTTTAGACATCATCATCATTCGGAAGAAATAACTGGTGGTAATAATAATTATAATAATTATTTTATAAAAAATTTTAAGAAGGGATAGAAAACAGACATGTTCTTCCTTAGGTTTCATAATTGATAGGTGCATGTTTTATTTCGTTGGACGTTTGAGAGTATAGAAGTGTTAGGAATCGACAAGATATTATGGCGGAGGTTGAGATGGTCGATACGGGGAATGCACCACCCGCCGCCCCGCCGCCCTCCTCGGCCAACGTTGCGGTCGACGACCACGCGACGAACACCGTGATCCCGGCGGGCGCGCACGACGATGCCCAGCGGGTTCGGTTCGCCTCCCTATGGTTCCCCATATTTCTTCCCGCCGTGACAGAGGCTATTTTGAGCAAAACCCTTTACATCGACTTCTTTGGGGCCAACGCGGAGGCGATTGGAGTGTTCTCGATGATCTACGCGGTCGTCGGGTCGTGCGCGTCCCTTTACGTCGGCCTTGTCATGGACAACCTTAGCTTTTTTCCGTCCATGTTTCCCCCAAAGCAGTGGGGAAGGCGGGCGCCGTGGCTAATGTTTCTAATCCCGCTCTACTGCATCACCACCTCTTTGGTGTACAACCCAACCATGGTTGCAGGGATCGAACAGCAAAAGCCCGGGACCGCCACCTGCGATGACACCCTGGTCGCAAACGCGAGCGCCTGCGGCGTGCTGGCCGACGCGACGCGGCAAGGGCGCGACACTGGGATGAAGGTAGGGGGCCTCGAAATCTACTTTTTCGTCACGTTTTGTCTACATATGATCGCCCAATCGGCGCTTTTTGCCACGTACTTTGGGGTTATTCCAGAAATGTACCCAAACCCGTTGGACCGGGGCAGGGCGGGGGTGTTCGTAGGCATATTCAACGCACTGAGCGGCATCACCGTCGTCGTGGTCGTGCAGTTCGTGTTCGTCAAAAGCTCCGTGAACTTGACCGGCGTGGTCCTCTTGAACGTGCTCCCGATGCTCCTTCTCTCATGGCCGGGGATCAAGGAGACGCGGGCAATAAAGTTCATACAATCTCACAAAAAAATCGAGTGCAAAGAGGTCCTGGCGTTCATGACCCAGCGGTCCTCGTTCACCTACGTCATGTCCACGTTCTTCCACTTTATTGCAAACACCCTCAACATCCTTTTCCTCGTGTTCTGGCTGACCCGGGTGACCGGGGTGTGCATTGAGGAATCTGCTCAGCTGCTTGGGGCGGCCGGGGTCGCCCAGCTTTTCTGTGGAATAGTTGGCCTTCCCTTCTTTCGGTGGATTCTGGTCACCAAAAAGATTCACCCAAGGAAAATCGTGTGCCTCGGCTACGCCCTCCTAGGGGTCGCTGGGTTCATCGGCGTCCAGACTAAAACCAAAATGGTAGTAGTGCCGCTGGGGGCCCTTCGCGGGCTTGTCTTCTCCGTGAACAGCCTTTCGAACAGAATGTTCGTCGGGTGGCTTACCGACGAGGACATGGTGAGGAGGTACAACGTAGATGGAAAGGTGGTGCGACGGGAAGCGTTCATACAGGGCATCGTGGGGTGGTCGGTCACCGGGGCCTACTTGGTCGGCGGTCTGATGACGCTCATCCTCGGGGCGACCGGCTACAACGGGACGCTGCCCACACGGTGCATACCGTCCGCCTCCGTTGACTTCATTCACTTTGCCTTTGGGACGCTTCCGGCCATCGTTTGCATCGGAAGGGCGGTCGCGCTGTGGTTTTGGCCCTTGTACGGAAAGAAACTGAGGGAGATGGAAGAGAGTACCCTGAAAATTAAAGAATTTACAGGAGCAGAAGTGATCCAGACAGAAGTGATTTAATTTGTTTTTGTCTAAAACTTACTAAATAATAAATAAGTGCTACACTGCTACTTGGCTTATACGACCCCCACATCCTACTGACTAATAATAATATTATTAAACTCTTCTTCTTCTTCTTGTTTTTTTTTATTAATCTACTATACTCTTCTTGGAAGAATAATTATTTATTTTTTCTCTCTTCATGGCTATTGCAGATTTCAGATTGGTTTAAAACAAACTTCTATACGACTGTTTGCATGGTACGTGGGGAAAGCCCTTCTTGTTTGCTTTATAATATTCGTTCGTATTTACATATCCGCGTTCCGTAAGTTCTTCTCAGGGAATTTGCGAGGCGCGAGCGACGTTTATCCCCCACCATGCCGCCGTGTTTAGCAAGACGGTACGAGCATGTCCTCCTTTGCTTTCTCGCTGTGTTTAGTTCCTACTTAATCCGGACGATTCTTTCAACGACATTGGTGGGTGGCGCTGGGATGAGTGCAGAACTCGGTTGGTCCCCTTTCGAGAATGGTGTCCTTCTGTCTGCGTTTTTTTGGGGGTATTTTCTTGGCAACGCACCCGGTGGACTCTTGGCAAGCAAAATAGGAGGAAAGCCGGTCCTAATGGTTAGTTGTTCAGTTCAGTGCCTCTTGAGCCTTGCGTCTCCTGTCGTTGCAAGGTGGGGTTTTTACCAGTTTTTCATCCTCCGGTTCATTGTTGGCCTGCTTCAAGGACCGCTCTACCCGTGCACGCAGACCATATTGGTGGCGTGGCTGAGCCCCGAAGAAAGGGCCCGGGGAAACAGCATCATGGACAGCGGAAGCTACTGGGGCGCAGCGTTTGCCCTTGGAATTGGGAACGTCCTTCAAAACAACCTTGGGTCGTGGGACAAAGTGTTTTACGCTTACGCGGCCGTCATCGGGGTCTATGTCGTTCTCATGTGGTTTCGCATGCAATCCTACCCGGGCCAGGAAGAGGAGGAGGAGGCGCCCTACCAACTCGTGGAAGTGGCAAACGAGCGCGCCGACGACGCGGGGAAGGCTTCGGTGCCGTGGGGGGTAACTACATGTTTCTGACAAACCTGCCAAAGTACTCGCAAGAAGAGCTGCACTTTAACCTCTCCGATGGTTCCAAAAGCGGCATTTTAGTCATCCCGTACCTCTGCTGCTGGGTCTTTGGACTAGCGTCAGCGTTTGGTGCGGATCACTTCATTCAGACTGGTGCAATGTCGATTACGACGGTTCGAAAACTGTTTCAGACGCTTGCGAGCACGCTAGCGTGCGTGTCTTTGGTGCTGCTCGCGACTACGTCCGACTCGACGGTTGTGATCCTACTCCTGTGCGTTATTATTAGCTCGTGCGGGATCGGGGCCAGCGGGTCTACCGCCTCCCCAATGGACCTCAGCAAGCAGTACGCTGGTCTGATCAAAGGCGTGGCGAACAGCATTGGCACGATTGGCGGCTGCGCGGCCCCGATCCTCGTCGGCTACATGTTGCAGAACGGCGGGTGCCCGTCCGATGAAACCTTCAAGGTCAACCGCTCCATCGCGCTGGTGCAGGCCGAATCCGCGTCGTGCAAGTCTGCGTGGAACTGGTTGTTCTACATCGCTGCGTTTATTTCGTTTCTTGGAGGCCTTTGTTTTCTTCTTTTTGCCTCCGGGGAGCCAATCGTCTTGAGCAGGGACAATCATAAAGCACAAGTGGGCGACACCGCGTACCAAGTTTTTGACGGGGAGGAGGGGGAGCAGAGGGTCGGAAATGCGTAAGGCAACAGGCGGAAGGTAGAAGCGTCTGTCTTTTATAAATCGCGAAAATATTTCTGTCAACTTCAATGTATATTTTGCAAACCTAGAATGTCTAAATCTAGATTTCAGTTCGCAGTACATTAATTTTAATTATACTTAAATAAGAAAATTGGCTGTTATTTAAGTAATTAAATTTAGCTTCCTCATATGATACCCTAAAATACAGCCAATTTTCTTGTTCTTTTATTTTTAAAATGTAGTTTTTATCATCAGTAGTACGAATGAAAAGTACTCCTTAAATTATTTTTATACACTCTCACATGTCGTCATCACTGTCGCTTCCGAACAAGTCCTCTTCTTCCACTTGCACGACTGGTCTCAGGGCGTTTTCCACGGCATAGGCCAGTTCCTTCTTTTTATTTTTGCCCTCGTTCCGGTACTTCCTGACTGCAGTGATTCCAGGCTTTTCGCAAATGTACAAAAAATGCGAAATGTCTTCCTCGTCCTCTATTTTCTCCGCCTCTCCGGGCTTCATTCCAGTGTGTTGCTTTGGGATGCGAATGCATGTGACCCGCTTCCATTTTATGCCCTTGGTTAGCCGATACACAAAGTCCGGGTCGGTTTTGTACCCCAAAATTGGCAGGCGTGCGTTTTCAGAGCTAAAGGAGAGCATTATGTACAGGCCCCCGGCCTTCAGCTGTTTGTATATGTTCTTCACGTACTTCATCGCCGTAGTGTTGTGGTCGTTTGGTATTGACATGAAACAGTCCAAGACATTCTTGTCGACGACCACGTCGTAATCTGGAGTCGTAAAATTAGGAACTACGTCCTTTGCAAAGTCGGCGACCACTTGCTTGATTTTCCTTCCCTCGCTTTGATTCCTAATAGTCATCAATTTCAACACTTTGTCGGAGACGCCCGCAATCGTAAATATCCTCAGAAAGGTAAGAGTTCCCGCATCCAACGTGGAGAATTTTGGATTTCTTTTTCAGCTGGGCCATTATCGGGCGTTTTATCCCTTGAAAGTCTTGCAGAAACTCGTGACTATGGAACGGGTCTTGCGCCTGCTCGGCGTAGTACCTACGCCAGTACTCGGGGTCTCCGAAGTGCGGCATTTTATATGTTAGCTATATAGGAGAGTGATGGTGAGGGCAACTCATATCCGTCGGTGGATTATTTGGCTGTCCTTCTGCAACAATTTGTCGTTTCGAATTTCAAGAAGTTGTGTTCAACCATCGCATCGAGGAAGACCACTAACTGACCTGACCAATATGACAAATCTCAATATAACCGGTACGTAGTCGTCGGTCGGCTATAATAATAATAAATAATAATAATATCACATATTAATAAATACAACAACACACAGTGTGGTGGTGTTTTGTTGTTGTTGATTGTTGTTTTTATTTGCTATATACAGTAGTACACCTGGTATTTATATTATTAACGTACCGGTCATCAAGCTCTTTTTCAGTTTTTTATTTACTCTATTTAACATAATCACAGCATAGTATTATATTATTACCCAATCACAAAAGCGATGAACGAACGTTGAAATTTTTATTTTATATCCGTATACTGTGTTCATATTATTATATTATTACAATAATAATAAAAATATTATTTATATTTTTTAAAAAAAGGGAGGAAGGAATGAAGAACTACTCGTACTTGCTTGCACCTTTACGTATAATATACAAATTACAAGCCATTCCAGAAACAATATCATGCGTAAAAACAATGGTTAAACCGAAATGGAAAGACACAAAATTGTCTATGTGTGCCAACACACTTATCAATTTATTGGTTCTTTTTTTACTTCCTTGCGGAGCACAGCCGTCTGTCTGACATACGCGACTGTATTTGTTCGTTTTTCCCATCGTCCCGTCCATCCGTATGAAATTTCTTGGGGGCGGGGCCGTCGTCCGGAAACCCCGGGCTTCGAGCTTGGCGACGGTGCTTATTGTTATCGTGTGCTCCTTGTTAGGCGCAAAAGTTGTTTGTGCGGGGGTGGGGTATAACGTAAATGCTGGACAACGAAACGATTTGTACCCTGAGCCGGAGTTTCTAGACACTAACTGGCTCGGGGATGGGGACGGTATGCCAGCCCCGCACCAAGAGAAGGCGGCCCTGGTGGACTTGTGGCGGTCAACGGGGGGGAGCCTCTGGGGACAAAAGTGGGATTTGAGGTCAGACCCGTGCAACGATGGGTGGTATGGAATTTTTTGTGACGAAAAGGGGCACATAGTGTCAATTGACTTGAGTCAGAACCATTTGCTAGGGTACCTTCCGTCGTCTCTCGGGAGGCTCAAGGAACTAAGGATTATGATTTTGAACCACAACATGTTGACGGGCATATTGCCGACCTCCTTCGATGCGTTGACAAATTTAGAGTTTGTGAACTTGTCCCACAACCGCCTGACGGGGAAACTCCCGGTGAAGTGGGGAAAGTTCGAGTACATCAGAACCCTACACGTTGCGCACAATGAGTGGGAGGACAAAAAATTGCCGAACGAGCTTTACAAATTACAAGAAACGGGGACGGATGTCTGGTTCAACGAAGACGCGACCGACCCTCAAAATACGGCGAAGTTGCTGGGCGAAGATTCTTACAACAACCTGTGGCAGATCTAGCAAAAAGAATAAAAGAGATTTGATTAAAAAGTACGTAAGAGGAAGATTTAATCAGATAGTGAATGTATATTTTTGTGTTTTTAAAAAATATTTTTATACTCTTTTTTGTGTGTTAATAAAAAATATTTTGTTCGTTACTTACTATTTTGTATGATATCATAGTACTTAGTACATTTTACTGTAGATAATGAATGACACTCAACTTTCCAAGTGTGACACCAAGCCCCCCTCCTTTGCTGCTGCTCGGCGGAGAAGCCATGGCTTTTAGGGCCATCGCGACACTCTCGTTTCCGCCGCTTTCTCCGTTTTTCGCCGCTGCCATCAGCATTCCTGCGATCCCTTTCATGTTGCTGGACTCCTGGTCTACGCTGACAGTCTTCATAACGGTGGCTTTTAATTTTTTCCTCAGCTTGTTCATTTCCTGCCTCTTCGTGTTCTCCGCGGTCTTTTGGGCCTGCCCGACCTTGGTCAACAGCTGGTCCACGACCTTCTGCTTCTGGTGAATCTCTTCTTGGATACCTGAAACCTTGCGACCGGTCGCCCCGATGTGTTTGTTTGTTTTAATTCGCAGCGCAGTCCATTCCCCCGAAGCGTGCAGCTCGTGATACATGGCAGTCTCCCGCTTCATTTTTGCAATGGCCTCGATTTTTTGTCGAATTTCGCCATTCTCTTTCCGAAGTCTAGAGAGCTCTTGGCTTGATTCAATGCCCTGCTGCCCCAATTCGTTGGCCATCTGTCGCTGCAGCTCTCGGTCGGTCTCGGCAGAGTGCAAAGGCGCAGTCATGTCCGTGAACGTCTTGTTGTAGTGGCCA
>LT642851.1:0-10050 GCA_900128585.1 Stramenopiles sp. TOSAG23-3 | reverse complement strand
GCCATTCAATTAGCTCAAACTTTTCTTTTAGTAATATAGACATACCATTGTGTAATATAAGAATACAATAGAATAGTAATAATTCCATAATGCTGTATCCTGTTACCATTCATATAATACAAGGATACAGCACTACCTTTTCCAAACACGAAATCGCTTTCCTGCAGTGATAATTAAGGATCAAGTATAATTATAAATGAATGATATAAATTGAATAATCATATTCTATATATAGGTATTACCTTTTAGGAAGTTTTAAATATTGAATGCATAAATATATAATAACCCCTTAATTACCAAATAGATGTAATTCTATTTATGTATTAAAAAAAAAGAGGAATCCTGACGTTTAGTTTTAATACTATTCCTTTGGTAATACACTGTTATTTAATAATAGAGAAAAATAAAAAATTAAATAATAAATAATAATTAATAACCAGGCAGTTGTTATTACACACTCATGTCATTTGCTTTCCTCCAGTCCAATGGAAAGGGAGACTTTCATTGCTAGAGACTCAAACATTATGAAACGTTTCAAGCTAGGAAAGGCAACATTAAATCAAGACAATCGTTGACGAAGTGCAATTTTTTATCTGTTGTTCATTTTTAGTATATATATTAAATAGTTTTTAACCATGCCAAAGGTCAAAGCTTATGAATTGAGAACCAAATCCAAGGGAGAACTCCTGAAACAACTTGAAGAGTTAAAAGCAGAGCTTGCCACCCTTCGTGTTGCCAAGGTTACTGGTGGAGCGGCATCCAAATTGTCCAAGATACAAGTTGTACGCAAGAACATCGCCAGAGTATTGACCGTTATCAGCCAAAACACTCGTGCCAGGACGCGCGCCTACCTGAAGAACAAGAAGTACATTGGAAGAGATCTTCGACCAAAGCTCACCCGTGCCAAGCGCCGCGCCTTGACCAGTGAACAAAAGAACTTGAAGACTTTGAAAGCCGCCAAGAAGGCCGCCAACTTCCCACAAAGAATCTACGCAGTAAAGTCCGCATAAGCGGGGTTATAGTTTAGCTTTTTGTCACAATATACCGAAACACACGCCGAGCGTATTGCGTTCTCAAGGGCTCAGGGCGTGAAGAGGTGCACCGACGACGTCGTGTAGGGGGAAGAAACGGGAGGGCACAACGCGATTTACTCGCGCATAGGCCCTGGGCTTCTTCCTTGGGCGAGCGTGCACCCTCTCGCGCCGATAAGTTTTAATATTTAAATTATACGTAAACGTGTGTTTTCTTTGATAATCGTTTGTACGAAAAGCTAATTCTTTCAAGGTGACACACATTTATACACATATCTCATCTGACGCACACAAGTCTATGCATCTGTCTATGTGGACCCCCAGTGCTGTATGGTGTGCGTTATTATTTTCCTACTATTCTTCCGTATTACCTATTACCTACAGTATTACCAGGAGTACAACTAACATGAACAAAAATTTTTACTGAAAGTAATTATTTTTTATTACCCCACTTTCTGACTCACTCAGCTCGTTTTGGTGAACTTGGTTGCGTCGCTAAAGTACCCTCCGGGTTTACCAACCGATGGCGGCGCACTCTCCTTCTGCACTTTCCCTGGCCATATCTTCCCGTTTGGCACCTTTGCCTTCTTGTCTCTATTCACCAAACGCATCCGCCCATTGTCGTTTTGCCCCAGCGTCCCCATCGACCGACCCATCGCGACATCGCCGTATTCGTCATTCGTACCCCCGAATTTAATCCGTTTCCTTTCTCGGTGGACATCGGTCAAGCCGTACTTCTCTTTCGCCTTGCGGTAGCGCTTTCCTCCACGCTTTCTAGCCTTCTGCTGCCCCGGTATGGGCAGCGGCTTGTGCATTTTTGCTTGGTGAGGTTTTTGGAACGAGATCAACTTGTTTTCACAGAACTCGCGAAACTTTTGTCCAGAACTACCGTCGCGAGACCCTCTCGCACAATCCACTCGGGTCGCGAGCATTATTTTGCCGGCCAGGATTCTTGCCATCTTCTTTTGACAATCTTTCGGGGCGTCTTTTACCAAGGGAGACAGCGCTATAACGCCAACATGCTGCAACTGAGCGGACTTGGAGAATCCACCAAGAACCTTTCGTTTTTTTCCAACGACCATAAGGTTGCACGACGGAATTCGTGACAGGGCAACCATGCCGCCCGTAAACGCTACCAAGTTTGCGGCGATTTCACTTCCTATGAGCGCAGAAATGTTCGGGCCCAGCTGTTCCATGTACAGCTGGATATATTGCAGGAGCAGTTGCCTTGCTTGAATGAGCCTGAGCCCTAACGCACAGCAAGATAGCACATGCTCCATCTCTAAGTAGCCCAGTGCGTGCTCGTGCGCACCGGTCAGTGCCACCGTCAGCGTCATCAGCTGAGCCGGCCCCAGCACACTTTCTATTGCGTTCTGGTCGGTTGCCACGCTCTTCGCATTTTCAACGCTGGTGTGGTGGCCCAAGAACATAACAACCTTCACCAAGTCTTGGGGTTCCGGGACTAAATTTACAATGTCTTTCACCCGCTTAGAGTACTGCATTACCACGTATTGGTAAGCCTGAGAAAAATACTCGTCTATTTTTTCCAAAAATTCGTTGGCCTCGGCAACGCTGTCGTACAAGGGACTACTTTCAATCGGGGTGTTTTCCTCGCTATCAATAATGGCGGACTTATCCGCACTTTCCAGCACTTTTTTGACAGACTCACTGTAGGACCGATAAAAAGGATTTTGCAAATACGATTCAATTCTTGATATTACCTCAGGGACATCGGCAGGAGTATCCGCCGACTCGCTCGTAGCCCCGGCGGCCGAGGCCTGCTCACTTTTCAAAAGAGTATCCTCCGCGTCACTATCATCAAAATCGTCGAGCAACTCATCAGCCAACGACGTCATACTGACAGGAATGACTTGTACAAGAACAGAGATAAACTCAAGCAGTGGCAAAATATGGGTTTTAGAAAGGCTACAAAACCAAAAAGTTACCATGCAATTGTCATATACTTTTAGAATGTTATTACAGAAATATTGAGAGCAAAACGTAGAAACAGGTTTCTTTTAAATTTCGATTTCTTCATTTTCATTATTAATTTTATTATTACTACTACACCGCTACCAACTATGATCTAATTTTTTTAATATTATTATTACATTAGTATACAGCAGACAACCAGGATTAATAATAGCTATTCCTCCACCAAAAAAAAAAAAAGGGAGGAGGAGATTAAAATACGTACCGTAGTACAATGACAAAAATAAAATAAGAAACACCACTGCTGCTGCTGGCGAAGAAGGGAGGAGGTACCAAGGTAGGAGAAGAACAAAAAAATCTAAAAATATTTATTTAATAATATAATAAGAAAAAATGTTTGAAAAGAACAACAACACGCACAACTTTCTGATACACTAAACACAAATTACGACTCGAAAGTCTCTGTAAGCAAATGATTCATAAACTGTGAGGTTCACTCTTTCAACATTACCAAAAGGCAGTTATTGTTGTGACATTCCCAAAGATTTGACCAAATGCGTCACAATGACGTACTCTGTTCTCAATGGGTGGTCGGAATCATTTAGCCCAAGGGGTTTAAAATTTTCTGTAAGGGCCTTTGCCACCATTCCCAATACTTTTGGAATGTGCTGCGCTATAGCTGGATCCCCTTGGTTCAGTGCCAAACATGCCGCTTTCATCCACACCAATTTCAACTTTGTCTCTGATTGCAGCCGGGACCCTAATTGTTGCACTAGCGACAAAAGAACCATTTGGGTCAGCGACCCAACCGCTCCGTCGACATCTTTTACGGACGAGCAGAGCCATTCTACCAGCTTCAGATCAGCCGCACTCAGCACGGTCCAGAAGGCAGCTTGGTAATCCTTGTTTGCAAGGGCCGCCTGCGCCTTTTGTTTGAGAGTCAATTCTTTCTTCTCTTTTTTGTCTTTCTTTTCAGTCTTTTTCGAGGAAGAATTGACCTTTTCGGAGCTGCTCGCCAAGGTCGCCTTGGCAAGGGCACTCTTAAGTTGATCTACGGTCTTATTCAACGATTTCACTTCTTTTGTTAACTGTGATAACTGTTGCTCCACGCGCCGCTCCTTCTTTCTGTCACTTTCTGCTTTGCTCTGGAGAGCAACAGAAAGTTGGGAAAACATCTCTTTGCAAGCGTTTTCTACGGCCGGAACCAGCATATTCTCGAACGACTCGCGAAAAGAGTTTTTCATCTCGCTTTTCAAGGCACTTACCGCTCCTTGGACGGCGGCGTCGGATAGTTTGCCCACGTCCACAGCGCCCTGAGTTCCTCTGTACGGTTTCGGCGGCTGGGGCACCGACGGTTCCTCATGTTGCGCCAGCATTGCAGTCGGCGAAAGCAGGGTTATCTCCGCATTTCGGCTGTCAATCCCTTGGGTCTCAATGGGAGTCTTGATCCGCATCGGTACGTTTGCCGGTTGGGACAGGGAAGGTGCCGGTTGGGACAGGGAAGGTGCCGGTTGGGACAGGGAAGGTGCCGGTTGGTTCGCCTGTGCCGACTTCGCGGCCTCCATCGCACGCGCGGTGGAGGCATGGTTGCAGCACAAACTTGGCCAAATTTGGTACTGCTGGACGGCCTTGGACTGCACGCAGAAGAGGGTGACCTGGTTTTGATGAGCAGCGCCTTCGTCTTTCAGCGCGTGATTGTCACTGACAGGCACCGCCATGCTCACAACGGGCTGCTGGCACTCAAATTCGCTCAAGCGATCGAACCTAGAGGCCGCGTCGCAAAAGTGCAAAATGTTTATGGAGGAGCACATGTCCTCGTCTTCGTCCTCGTAGTTTGCGGGCAAGCGAGTGGTGACACAAAATAGAAGGCGGGTCTCGGCGTCGTATAGGGTTGTGTTGTAGACGTGGGCGAACAAATGCTCGTCCTCCGCGTCGTTCGGGTCTGGCCCGGCCATGACCGAAACCGTCTGCGCGAGCCCCCCCCCACTGGCTGGCGCTGACCACACGGAAACGATCCCATCGCGGTCACAGCCAGTCAAAATGGTGGAGCGCATGGCGTTCTCTTCCGCGGGGGACTCTGGCCCAGCGGTAGGAACGATGTAAACGCTGGACACTGGTCGCCCATCGTCGGGCTCGAACTCATAAAGGCACGAGCGCGAGTTCACATCCCAGATCTTTACCTTTCCGTCGTCGCTTGCGGTTACTATTTGCGTACCGTCGCGCGACCATTTAAGGTCGCTGATTGGGGCCATGTGCCCGTCGATCACCACGGCGCCGGCATCTTTCAGACTAAGTTCATCCCCAGACTTTACACGGCCGAGGTCCAGCTCATCCTCGTTCATGATGATCAAGCGCTGGCCCTCTGAGGCTGCCAAAATTTTACTGTTTACCGGGTTGCATGCAAGCTTGCGAAAAATTGCCCCGTTTCCCCCGGCCAGGGGATGGTATAGTTTAAAGCTGGTGGTGCATTTGATCTCTTCCCCCTGCCGTTCGAGGGACCAGGTAAAAATGCACCCATCGTTTGCGCACAGCGACAGCGTGTTTGCTGTGCACGGCGAAAACCTCATGTCTAATATCTTCGCTTTATGCCCCTTCAAGAGCGCACGCGTGGATGGGTTCAGCCGATCAATGACTCGAATCCCTTTGTCGTTCTTCAGGGCGTAACAAATGTAGTCCTTATTCGCCGCCACTAAATTTCCTACCGTGTACTCAACTTCTGTTTTGTATTTTGCCACAGCATGGACTTCAAGCGCCAAGTTTGTATCGCCTGCTGGCATGGGGTTGCCAACGGTAGGAAAGGGGTACGACCAATCAGTCCCATCGATGTCCAAACCCGACGCGTTTTCAGGCCGTTGCTGCTCACGCTGTTGTGGCGGCGCTTGCCCCGTTCCTGGTCGTTGCTGTTGGGCCGCCCCGCCATGCTGTGGAGCCATTGTGTGCGCCGGGGGGCGCGACATGCCGGGAAAAAGGGCGGCGAACGCGGCGTTCGCACCGCTCAGGACCCCCTGCTGTGGGTGCTGCGGCATGTGCTGCGGCATATGGTGTGGCATTTGGCTCATCCCTGGCATCGGGGGCATCATTTGGGGCATCCCATTTGGCTGCTGCATGTTTGGTGCCCCAGGGTACATATTTGGTCGCCGTGGTGGGTTCATCTTTTCCAGTTGGAGGTATCAAAGCAAGTTTCAAAGCTTCTTTGAGAAAAAACAATTCGAACTTGCAGAAAGAGTGGTATACACAGACGCTGTTTGGGATAATTAAAGTAAGCTCATGTTTCTTCTCTCAGTTTTTTATTATTTCGTAAGCCTTCATCATCGTCTTCTTCTGTCGCCGCGCCAACCACTTTTTAAGCTAATAATTTTTTATAATTTTTTTTTAATTAATTTTTTAATACAGTAATAATAATAATATTTTTTTGTTTTTTATTAATTATTATTATTATTAAATAAAAAAAAAAGAAGAAAGAAGAAGAAGTCTAGTACCAAGGTAGTAGAAGAACAAAACAAACAACCGCTCAACGCTCGCTCAACCAAGAACAACATTCAAAATGACGAATTATTTTATTATAATAAATACAACAAGGAATCTATTATGATATTAATCTATGGCATTTATTATTGTCCTCGTACCGGTACAGTACTTCATCATCACCATCAAATTAATTCTTCATCATCCTTCCTTCCTCCTCAGCCCTCACACACACTCACTTGAACAGCTAAGGGCTTTGTGAAGTGTGGTAGTATTTTTTAATCTTCTTCTATGCAATGCAATTATTATGTACTTATTTAAGCCCTCGTATACGAGAATCTATTAGGAAAACTAGTACAGAGTCTTTTCTTTTCTTCCTTCGTCAACATACCATTGGTACCGTAGCAGAAGAAGGGAAAATCTTCCTCCTTCTGTGATCTTCTCTTCTCCTTGATTATTTCTTATATCGTGTTGCTTCGTGTCCATTTTATATTTATTATATCAACACAACAGGAACAACTCCTCTCTCTCGTCCTTGCTTTCTATTTTTTTAGATAATTCATGCTGTGTTGTGTTTTATTGCGAATTAAACACGGAATTGCCTTGTGGTGGAAGCGACAAATATTAACAGGGAAAGACGAACAGGCAGTAGTTGGTTTAATACCAAGTAATTTAAAAAAAAATTATTTAATGATGATGACTAAAAATTGCAGCGACTTGGTGGATTTGCTATAGATTAGCAAAATAAATTTTAAAAAGAAAATTGAAACTCTTAAACCTAAGCAATAGAGCAAAAGCAGGAAACAGGAAAGTACACTGGGAATAGCGCGAGATGGTAATCGATAAAGAATCTTGTTTACATATGTGTCCATTTACTCTAAGAATTCTTACACAGGGTCAATAAAGGAAGGGGTCATTCCTGACGTTTGATAAGAAGCAAATCCCACCTAGCATTGGAGGCGCATGGACGCACGAAGCTTCATGTTGTAAACTTAGAAACCGTTTTGCCTGCTCGCTGTCCTTACTTTTCTTCTTCATCGTCTTCCTCTTCCTCTTCTCCGTACTCATCACCAAAATCTTGGTTGAAAAGGCCATCAACGTATTCGTCCCAGGAGACGGAGTTGTCTTCATCTTTGTCAAGCTCTTTAACAAACTCCGTGATTTCGGACTCGTCAATATCTTCGTCCTTCGCTGCTACGGAAAGCTCTGACATGTCCAACTTCCCGTCAGCATTTGCATCCATAGCATCAAACTCTTCTTTGTGCAATTTTATTTCCTCTTCTTTGTCCATTTCCCCGACCTCTTCATCGTATTCGTCTTCATCGTATTCTTCTGCATCCGCCCCACCTTCGTCCGCTCGTGCGAACTTTCCAGTGCTAGAGAAGATCAATACAATCCCTAAAAGAAAGAGCAACAATTTCTTGGAAAACATTTTGGAAATATTACAGGTAAAGTCTAATTTATTATTGCACAAGGGATAAATAAACGAACGTATACAATTTTTCTGATGTTTAAACAATGTTGACGCAAGTGTGAACCATTTTATTACCTTTCGAGATTAAACACCTGAAACAGTCAGTCGCTCACTTTCTAATATGAGATCTTATTATCTTTGGCCGTGTTGTGGAGAAGAGTTCTTCAACATAAATATAATAATATAGAAATAATAATAAAATAATTACATTATTTACTGTATTAGGAATAATTAATAAGACTATTATTTCTTTTTTATTACTTGGTGGTAGTATGTATTATTAGAGACTACTGGTATTTATTATTACCACCACCACCAAGAGAAGAAGAGAAAAAAGAAGAAGCAGGCATCCTCCCCTCCCCCCCTTCTTCTTCTTCTTCCTTTTCTTCTTTCATATTATTATATAAACAGTACTAGTAATAGACTAATATAATAATAATTCTCTTTTTATTACAGTATATTATTTTTAGAAAAAACGGACGGAGGAGACGAGTCCTCATTACCCTTTGGAAACATAGTCTAATAATCAAAATAACTATATAGACTAACTAGAGATTATTACAATAGTTTAAAATAGACTAACAATCAATCATTCGTGTCCCCCCTCCCCCCTTCCCCCTTATACGAGGAGCTCTATCCACCAATTACTACGGCTCCATCATCACATCTCCGCCCATCCACACCCACTCCATCACCATGATTAAGGATTGTTATAATTATTAATAATCTTTGAATATTGATTAGTTCTACTGTAGCGACGAAGAAGAAGAAGCGACAAAAAAAAAATTAATTAAAATGGAAAAATACATAGTCTAGACTACAGTAAATAATAATAATAATAATAAAAAAAATAAAAAATAATAATAATAATAATAAAATAATAAAATATACCCCCCCACATTTTGATTCAAAGAAGTGGTGAGGAAAATGAACACAATACTTTATTCATTATTATAAAATAAGAATGCTAATAGAACCAACCGTTAATATCAAACGGTAAAATACAAAAAAGGACGGAAACAATCTATTACTACACGTGAACGGAGGATCTGCCCCCCCAAAAGTACACTGACATATATATATTAGACCCCCTTGTTTCCCGCGAGATGGTTTTGACCGAGAAACAGCGCAAAGACTTGAATGCTGGGATTCTCGGATACTTGAAAGAGTCCGGGGAAGCATTTGCTGGCGTTGTAGATGTATTCGCAGAAGCAGCTGGGATAGATGTGAACACCGACAAACCTGCAAGGACTGCTATTTTGGAAAAAAAATGGACCTCAGTCGTAAGGCTTCAGAGAAAATTAATGGACGCAGAAGGGAAGTTAGCGCAAGCGCTGGAAGACCTCGAGGCTGCCGGCAAAGGAGGGCTGGCAGCCGCCAGTGGGGACGGCAGCAGTGGGGGGAAGATTGTAGAGGCCCTGCCGCGCTCCCCGGCCGCAGCCACACTAAGTGGGCACAGAGGCACGGTGATGTCCGTGGCATTCCACCCGGTGTTTAATTTGATGGCGTCGGCGTCTGAAGACGCCACCATAAAAGTTTGGGACTACGAAACAGGCGAGTTTGAAAGAACGCTGAAGGGCCACACCAACATAGTAAACTGCTGCGTGTTTAACAGTTCAGGGGAGACTCTTGCCTCTTGTTCCGCGGACTTGTCGATAAAAATTTGGGACTTTAAAGATACTTTTTCGTGCACCAGGACGTTGATGGGGCACGACCACAACGTCAGTGCGCTGGCCTTTGTTCCTTCTGGGGAACAGTTGTTGTCTTGCTCACGGGATTCAACAGTGAGGGTTTGGGAGGTCAGAACGGGCTACTGCGTCAAAACTATCGATGCCCACGACGACTGGGTACGCAGTATTGCCATAAGCGAGGATGGAAAATTCTTCGCTACTGCATCTAGTGATAAGAGTGCTGCAGTGTGGAGCATTGACTCAACCAGCGGAAGCTCACCACAGCCCATTGCACGTTTGCAGGAGCACGAACACGTTGTCGAGTGCGTAACATTTTTGAACGCGACAGGAAATCGAGTCGTTGCGCGACGGGGCAGAGGCAATATTAAATCTGCTTCAAATGGCAGCAATGGAGATAAAGAAAAGAACACTGTACCGCCAGCACAAGGTTCAAACACGTCGCTCTCTGCATGTCACG
>LT642850.1:0-10061 GCA_900128585.1 Stramenopiles sp. TOSAG23-3 | reverse complement strand
TTTTTATTTTTTGATGATGATGTTTGGTTTCCGTAGTTGATGTTTTGTTGTTCTGATTGTTCGTTCTTCTTCTTGTGTTGATGTTATTTATTTGCAACAAAAACAAAAAATCACAAAATTCCAATGGTATACTGATGTATTAAAAAACATACGAAGCAAAGAGTGTGATGAAACATTTAGAACGGACGGACCACACAGAGCAGGAGGAGAATAGAGTTAAAATAAGGGTATTTAAAAATTGGAAGGATTTGGGTGAGAACCAAGAAAGTACCCAAGTGAGGGGGTGGGGATCGGGTAGTGAAACAATTCGGTATTTACCTATCAAATAGTAATTTCAATAGGATCAATTTGTAGTAATTCGAATTTTAAAAACGCAATTTTCTACCCAAGTCAGTACTGTGTATAGATATTGTACTCATACTATATTTAAGTATACTAAATAACATAGGATATATACAGTTTTTGTTTGTTTTTTGTATTGGATTGTAAGCAGTTGTCGTGCCACTTTTTTGGCGCTGTACAAGTATTAATGCTGTGCTCTACTATTTTCATTGCTGGGCTGATTTCCTTTGTATTGATGTGGTGAAGCACCTGTCCTCCTCCTCCTACTATTATACTATTATTAATACTAACTACTACCCGAAGAAGAAGAAGAAAGAAGAAGAAAGAAGAAGAAGAAAGAAGAAGAAGAAGAAGAAAGAAGAAGAGTATAAAACAGGCAGCAGAAAAAAGGAGCAAAACACTAAACCTCCAAGTTTCAAAGTGACACTACTCTTTCCAAACACACCTTCACTGATCCGATAAACTGGCCGGGGAAATCATGTACGGATTCAGACTCCGCCAAAACTCGTGCTAGTAAATAATACTTTTTGAAGCACGTTGCCCCCGCCGCAAACGAAAAGGGGCTCTGTCGGCGTACAATAGCCGTTACAACGAATGAGCGAGTGGACTGAGCAGTACGACGAAAGTGGCAACGCTTATTATGTTAACTCGATAACTGGAGAAAGCTCCTGGGAAAAACCGCCCGGGTGGGATGTTGCGGGCAAAACTGTGGAAATGAAGCAAGCTGGGGACCTGTCTGCCGAGGTATCGTCTAAGGGGGACGTCGACTCTAAAACGGGTGTGAAAAAGCGAAAAACAAAAGAGGAGAGGGAAGCAGAAAAGGCCGCCCGATTACAGCGGCGAGCGGAGCAGATGGAGAAGAAGCGGGTGCGAGACTTAGAGCGTGCGAAGAAGAAAGCAATAGAAGACGAAATTGAACGCAAAAGACTGGCAGAAGAGGCCAGGCTGAAAAAAATTCAGGAGCTTCAAGAAGCCTGGAACAGTGTTCAATACTCTCTGTTGAATCTCAAACAGCAGAGGTCCCTCGCGGGGAAAGGAATCCGTGCAGTGAAGAACGAGAGCCCTGGGGGGATTAAGATCTTCTTGGCTGAGGTTGGAATTTACAAGGGCGGGTATGAAGATGAAAATGGCGTTCGCCATGATTCTATCAACGTTAAAGACTACAATTTGAACACGCCGTTGCATTGGGCCGCAAAGCTGGGCAACGTGGGCTATGTAAATAAATTTTTGAAAGCAGGAATGGACCCGAGGACGCTTAACGCAAGTGGGCTAAACGCCTTCCACCTATCGATTTCGGGGGGGCACACCGAGTGCGCCCTTGCCCTTTTGCTCGACGGCCAGATCGATCCCATGAAACCAAGCGAGGGGTTGAAGTGCAAGTCCCTCCTCAGCAGTGGTTTTCGATGCCCCAACGAGCAAAAAGACGGGGGGTACTGCGAAAACAAAGTCTGCAAAGAGCGAGGGAACGATATGTTGATGGAAGCGATGAAGAAGGCGAAAGACAAAAAGGTAAAATTCGACATTGCAGAGTTCAACAAACAGGAGGACGACGATATACAGCACAAGACGCCACTTCAAATAGCGCTGCGCCGAAAATCGCCAGCAATATACTCTGTGCTAGAAAGCTATGATTTGGGGGGGAAAGAAATGGCAGCCGCCTTGAAGCAGTTCCAAAATGCGACAAGGGTAGAAGACGTACGGGCAGCTTGCGAAGAAATCAGCGCTGCCATCAGCAGGCGGCGCTCAGTGAACGAGACTGAGAAAGCAAAGAACAAGGTCACTAGAAGGACCAGGGGTGATCTCGAATACCCTATTGCATGGCCACTGTACGAAACGATGGCATGTTGGAAAGCCCTCCTCTCTGCAGCCCTGGAAGATCCAGACTCGAACGTCTACGGCCACCAGATGAGGTTTGCTCTGGCGTTGGCAACAAAGTGGCACCAGCTCACTAACTTGAAACGAAAGCTTTTCACTCGGAGGGATTGGGACGAATGCGAAGGCCTACTGAACACTGTAGAGGAAATTTACGACAAATTTGGAGACATTTATGATCTTTATAGGAAAAAATCGGACGACTTGCTCGATGAAACAAAAATAGAGCTTGGGCATGATCCCTTTGAATCGAAAACCGATAACCTCGTAGTAGACGAGGACGATGAAGACAGGAGCTCGAAAAACAGTAGCAGTGATGAAAAGTCATTGCTCCGGTAACGAGGTGGGGTTATAATGAGGGTTTGAGATATTTTTTACTTGTGCGTGAGTCACATTACACAGCATCGTACTAAAATCACAAAACTTTACTTCCTTTGTTGTTCTTCTTATTTACTCTTCTTACCGAGGAGGGTACTTCTTCTCCAGGGCACAGCAGGTACACACAATCATCTAACACGACTGCGACTTTCTTCTCTCTCTTCTTTGTTGTTCGCGTCTTCTTTCTTTTTTTGTTGTGTGTTCGTTCTGTTCTTCTTCTTTTTTTCTACTTAGCTTTAGTTTGATTACAAACAATAGCCCATCCAGCTCAGGCGTTATTTCCGAAGGAGTTCTGCCTGAAATCGAATTCGCATCACTGAAGGGAACCGTATACGATAAATCGTTCGCGCTGTCCGTCGCCAACAGTGTTTTTTACCGTAACAATAGTAAAATGAACAGAATCTTTGGATCTGGAAAGAAGAAAAAGGAGGCCCCTCCGAACCTTTCGTTGGACGAGGTCTCTGAGAAAATGACGAAGAAGTCGGGGCATATGGAGACTAAGATAGCCGGACTGGAAAAACAGATTTTAACGATTAAAAAGAAGATGAAGACGTCCCGAGGTCCCGCGAAACAGCGGCTGATGAACCAGGCAAAACAGTTGCTGAGACGTAAGCATATGTATGAAAACCAGTACAATATGCACAGCCAACAGCAGTTCAACTTGGACCAAATGAGTTTCACGCTGGACACAATCAAGGATACCCAGGCAACGGTTGCCACAATGAAAGAGACAGCGTCGACAATGAAGCAGCAATTCAAAGAACTGAACATTGACGAGGTGGAGGACATATATGATGATTTGGAAGACCTCATGGATGACGCAGGGGAAATCCAAGAGCTTATGGGCAGGAGCATGGGAAATATGGACGACATCGACGATGACGAGCTTGAGGCTGAGTTAGAAGGGTTAGATGACGAGCTTTTGGAAGATTTGGAGTCCGACGCTGCACCGTCTTACTTAGATGAGGAGGCTCTTCCAGCGATTCCAGCCGGTGGTGATGGTGGCCATGGTGGTGGGGGTGGAGGTGGAGAGAAGGAAGGGGTTGATGAATTTGGGGGACCAATCCCTGCGGCGGAATAAAAATCCAAAAAGAAGAGGAGAACAAAAGAAGTTTGGAAAAATTCGAACACATTGTAATTTTCTTTAAGGTGCGTTAAATTCTTTGCGCAGGATGTGCTCTCTATGGGGCGTTGTGCACGTCGACCCAAGCGCCGGCCTGTACGCGGCGGACTAAAACGCCCTCGACGTAGCATTTATCAAGCTGTGAGGGGGTTAGGAGCGGTGGAGGCAGCGTGGGAATAAAGTTAAATAACAAAACAATGGCTGTTATTTTAAAAAAACTAAAATATTGGCTGTTTTTAAGTACACCGCGAATTATCTTCCTCTTAATTACCAGACGAAATTGAATCTCTCTGCTCATTTTGTCCATGAAAAGCCTCCTAGTTTAATTTTATCTTTTTTTAAAAAACAAAATACTGGCGGTGGTTAAAATATTGTATTTAAAAATGATACTAAATATGACTTTAAATTATCTTCCTCATGTACCGCGAAAATGAATCTGCTTCTCTTTCCTGTCCATTTAGGGTTTACGTTCAACTTCTTTCACCGATGTCTCACCCATAGATAACTCAAACCTTGTGTGATTTTCCAAGCAACGGCGTTAAATACAAAATCGATTTTTACTAGATTTTTAAACGCCACCACTGAACTGGTTTCCACTACTTAGCAAGTTTTTCAGCTTTGGTAATTTTGACAGATTCTGTATTGACCCTGTAAAGCGATTACTTCTCACATCTAGTGTCTCCAAATTCGACAGATTTTGTAGTGCCCCAAGCGACCCATTCATAACATTGTTTCGCAGATTGAGAAACACCAATTGGGATAGTGTTCCTAGATAACCAACAGATCCATAAAACATGTTATCGTTCAAAATGAGCTCAACCAAACGCTCCATTCTAGTCAGCCCTTGCAACGTTCCTGTCAGGCAGTTATTGGCCATACCCAAGTAGTGTAATCTAGTCAAATTGTTCAAGAAATCTATTTTTCCAGAAAATTTATTTTCCGTAAGTGCAACATCCATTAAATTGTTCAATCCTTGGATAGCTTCCAGGCTTCCATTCAGCTTATTTTTGACAAGGCGAATGATTTTGAGGTTGGTCAAATGCCTCAAAGTTGTTATGGGACCATGAAAATAATTAGCGCCCAATGACAATAGTGTCAGTGCTGTGAGGGGATGCAATGGGCCCAATGTACCCATAATACCGCAACCAAAGACCTGCAAATGTTCCAGTTTAGTCAAAGTAGAAAATGTGCGTAAATCACCGCCAATACGGCTCCCGGTAGCTTGCAGAATTTTCAAGCCTTTCATTGAGGGTGCCCAAGGCTGTAGCTGATATGAGTTGTCAAGTAAACATGAATGAAATAAGAGAGTTTTAAATGTGTTTGGCGGTACGATTATGCTTCTGATGCACTTTTGAACTGCTACCGCATCTTTTATCCCAACGAGTCTCAACATTTCCAGAGGATTACGTTCAGCATGGAGTTCTACAGTCCTGTCAGACGTGGCACAACTACTTCTTTTCCAAACAGCAAGACTAGTGATGTTGTTTGCGACTGCTTGCAGAACATGTAGGTTTTCAAAGTTCATCATTGCATTACACAGACCGCTGTTATCCTGTAGCGACCTTAGATGGTTCCTGGACACATCCAATTTCTCTAAGGCTAAAAATTGACAAAGTTGACGGGGAAACTCAGTTATGTTGTTGCTGCTCAAGTTTAACGTCTTCAGCGTCATTTGAAATGCTTCAATAAATGCTGGTGGTAAAGACAGCGAATGAATGCCATGATTGTGCCAAGACATTCTGATTGATACTGGAGATGATTTTACATGGATTTCCCTAAGTGTCCTTGATGTCGCCAACCCATATGGAAAATTCTGTACATTTGTATGGGACACATCAATAATTTTCAATGCCATCAGATTGCCACTTGTAAATGTTGTTGGGAGGTGCGTCAACCGTGGGTTGTTTTGCAAATGAATAGACTCTACTGCTGGAAAATACTGCCCAGCATTATCGGGTATGTAGTGTACATTTGAACCATCGCATTGCAGCGAAGAGACCTGTTCAAAGTTACAAAGTGGTGTTCCTAATATGCCGCCGGATACATTGAAGTAGTATTTCTCGGTAGCACAGAGGGCAATGTCGCCGACTTTTTGAGTACATTTTGTAACCACGGCTTGGTATCGAAGTGCCGTTATGACCGCAAATATGAGAAGTAGGACTGGACTTAGCCATACTAACAAAATTCGATCCCAGCGGGCCGCAATGTCCGCTAACCGGCATTTACGCACGCGCGCTTTCATCACCGAAAACCGCGTTGTCCTGCCCTCTACTTCGTATTTGTCAATTTGCAGAACTGAGTACAAGTCGTATAAATCCAAATTGATCGTAGCCACAGGCTTAATCAGCGCCAAATGCTCAAGAAATGATAGGTTTGCATTGGACTGCAAACGCAAGATACCATTCAGCATAAAGTAGGCGTCACAAATGACTTCAACGGTGATTAGCATGACCACCCTATTCGGGGAGGTTCTGAAAAATTGCAAAATCATCGCCGTTGCAAATGCGTTGAGAAAGATAACAATGACGGAGGTCAGAACAATATCCCCATTCAAGGATTGCGGGGACAAGAGTGCACCTATTTGTAACCCAACCTCGACGGCTTCAAACAGCAGAACCCTGTACACGTATTGCGGGTTCTGCGGATTGAAACACGTCCAGCAGTACTGGAGGTACTGATGGTTTCTCAAACGCAGCATGATGGGCTTCAGGAACTCTACTTGTTCCCATAGGGATGAATATTGCATGTGTCTAGTAGGCTTGATAAGAAACCCAGATGAATAGCATATACCCGTCGAAACAGCGAAATAGATATAAGAAAACAACAAGCCCGTTCCATTATAGCCCTGCAACAGGGTTCCTCCATAAATCGCCAAGCTGGAAGAAAATAGAACGGATGCAAATATTGTGAACTGTGCTACGCTCACTTTCAGCGCAGCAGAGGTGGTGCGTTCTACCGAGTAATAAACGACCTTGTGTCCTTGTGCTAAAAAGATAAAGAAACACACCATGAGAACAACGGCATTAATAAATGCTACTGTACGCACTGCACGCCAATCAGAAAGCTGTGAAAGATTTGCCGAGCACTTGGTGTTTCCTAACGGGTCAGAACTATTAAAGGCATAGTGACAGCGCCCGGATGCCCTCTCCGCGATGCATGTACTACTATTACCTAGAGAATACCACTCTGTCCGAAAGGGCACGTCCGTTTCGTCCAACAAGTTTCTCATAAATGCTACATGCAAGGCTGCCAATTTTTTGTCAGCAACAAATTTTGGGGCGGCCTCTAACAATTCCTCCAATCTTGCTGGTTTTAAGTCACCATCTCTTAATTCCTTCCGGCGTTCGTAGGACAAATTGTACCAATTATGTTGTGGGTAATATCTACTGGGCTGCAGCAAATTACAACGAGGACGGGCAGTGCAGTTTACGGGCTCGCACTTTGGAAATGAAGCCTGGCATGCAACAGTTGCAACAGGAAAGTCGGAAGGGAAATACGCTTTTAAAACCAACAGGGCGCCGTCTAGTGCCCCTATGATTTCCTCCAAACCAATCCCTGTTCCTTCAAGATCGGGGTCCAACATATGAAATGCCCCAGAATTTGCAATGGCAGGGCAAGTAATGTTCATCAACAAGAACAATCTCTTACTTATCGACTCTGGGTATCCCCGGGTGTACAGTTTGCAACCGTTTCGTTGCATTTCCGACGACATAGATGCTGGTTGATGGGTTTCTTCCGGGTTCGGACTCACCAATTCTATAATGGCAAGCACCCCTACCATGAGCAGTACCAATGCAACAAAACGTCTTTTGATCCCCGGTTTACCTTGTTTTGTTCGAAATCGTAGCACCACAAAATGCCCTACTGCAAAATTTATGACAAGGAATTCTAATTCTAAGATCGTACGATTTGAAATGAAGGAGTCAATAATACCTCCGTGCGTACTTTCTCCACACAAAGTCTTTACTTTGCCTTCGCCCTTTGCTATAAAAATTCCAAGCACCGTTGTGAGTACAAAACAAATACTAAGCCCTAACGCGGTCAATGGAAGCTGGTAAACAAACGACCCCGAAACTGGCGTTACCGTGCGCCGGTTTTGTCGTGTTTCTATAGCCTTGTTTATGTCCCTTAGCGGATTTAGAGTGGCATTGTCATGGTCTAGTTCGAACACGAACGTGCCCTTTAATTCCCGGTCATTCTGGTCTTCCGTGGGGTCCTCCATAATATGGAACCTCGTCTACTATACCAGTTTATTCTACGGTTATTTTGTACATTGAACCCACTTTGCGACGAAATTGTGTTTTATTCTTTTTCTCAAGGTTGGTTAAAAGTTATAATTCATATTACACACACTTTGCGACGAATTTTTGTGTATTTATATGTGCACGGTATACAACAACTAACAGGAAATATTACAAATAATTCATTACCTGGGTATCCGTACCGTGGGTACCAAAGGTAGGCATAATACCAGGTACCTTCAGGTACCTGTACCGGTTCGAACTATGTACGAGGAACCGGTATAAATCCCTTGGTGCCCGTACCGTACACCGTACCCGTGCCCGTACCACCATTCACTCATATAATAATTATCATCATAATAATAGACAATAATAAAAAATATTATTATTACTACATTATGCCATTATGTTATTTATTAAAAAATTATCATATTTTTTTTTTGTTTTTTTATATTTATTAGCTGGACCACTATTATATTAATAAATATTTGAACTAACGTACCGTTCCGTAAACGTACGGGGTATTATATTATACCTGGTTCCATACCTGTACCGTAGTGTTAATATAGTAGTACGAATGTATGAACTACACGCAACAACAATTCCAACAACATAGAATATATATTTATTAATTATTGCATTATCTTTTTTTAAAACTATATACCAATAAAATTAAAAAAACAAAAATATAATGACAAGGAATAAAACGGCTATTGGTGCTCATGTTTATTGATATATTATAATAATTGCTAAAAATTAAAATTTAACTGGCAAAATAAAGAATTGGTATATGCATACTTCGTCGGATATAGTCTAGCTCTGGCCTATTCATAATTTGGAGAATGCCCGGGAAGCGAGACCTGAAGAAGTTTCCCGTCCGTGGAAACAAGGCAACAGATGATATGAATGACGCGCTGTGGTGGGCAGCGTGTGAAGGAAAGTCGAATTTGGTTCAAGGAGCCCTGGCGAAAGGTTGGGAGCTGGTACGTGATCCATTTGATGTAGAGAAGGGAGACCCGTATGCTAACATAGAGTACCAAAGGGATTGGGCAGATCCAAAGTACGAGACAATAGAATTTGGACCTCAAGACGTTGAAAAATACAAGAGCACTGCACTGCATCGCGCAGCAATCTTCGATCAGGCGGAAATCGCGTTCCTGCTCATCGAAGCGGGGTGGAATCCTAGTCACGAAGACAAAGATGGCTGCACGCCCGTGGACGATGCATACGCGGTAGGAAGCTGCGACCTTGCGCTGTATATTAAATCGAAGGAAAAATTAAACAGTTTGTAAAAACATTTTTAACTATCATACCTCTTATTAATTTTATTAAAATAAGAATTTGCGCATATTTTTATCGCTTCCGCTTCTTGGTCAGGTGTTCCTCTACGTTTTCGCAAACACTGGCAGTGCATGACTGAAACTGCAGCCGTTCCTCACTCGTTTCCTCGGTCAAGCATTGGTTAACAGAAAACCCTACTTTACCAATACCACTCTGCAAGGCTGCCCGAAATGATTCTTCGTTCGTCAGTATATCGCTCTCTTCCTCTGCAAACCATTTGTGAGCCAGGGTCTCTTTGATGGTAAAACGATCGACCGGGCGCTTCGATACCATCCTAGCCAGCAGCGATGCTGCCGATTTGCTGACTTGCATGCGCGGGCGGCGGGGGTGCCCCACCGGCAGGTGACTCTGCAGGTTGGCTATAACTTTTAAAATAAAGTCCCCGGCGGCCTCCTCCGTGCTCTCTCCATCTTTGCCTTGGGCCATTCCTACCTCCAACGCCTTTCCGATTGCATTATAAAACTCAATTTGGCTAAACGGGTTCTCACTGCTAGTGAGTATGCAGTACATCACCATGCCAAGGGAAAACACGTCCGACTTCGCGCTGGCCCCAGTGTCGTACGGCGCACGGAACCCCGGGCTCCCATAGGCGGTTAAGGTGGGCAAGCGCGGGTCGGTGATGGGCCGTGCGTGCCCAAAATCAATTATGCAAATCTCCCAAAGCTCGTTCATCGTAATATTGTCTGGCTTAAGGTCCAAATGCAGAACGCCATGGGCATGCAACCGGTCTATTTGTTTCAGCAAATAAATATAAAAAAACAAAA
>LT642849.1:0-10087 GCA_900128585.1 Stramenopiles sp. TOSAG23-3 | reverse complement strand
GCCGAGATAATTTAGATTCGTTAGAATATCAAATTGAAGAGGTCCGCGAGTGGGAGCGCGCTAGAAAAAAGAGGCTGGCAGAAATTGCAAATTTTAAGCAAAATGCTGTAGCGAACGCTGGCCCAAAAACTGTGGTCCATTTTGAAATTAATTTGGGAAAAAAAGGAAAACAAAATTTTACCGTCTATGAAGGAGAAAATATTAAGGATGCTGCAAAGCAGTTTGTTGAATATCATAGTCTCAACAAAAAGATTTTACCAAAAATTATTGCCTCCGCAAAGAAGAGAGTCAGAAAAATGGGTGTAATTGAGTTTATTGCACCCGTAATTTTAGACAACGGGACCCGTGTGTCATTACGTGTGTTCAAAGGGGAGAATATCACAACATCAGCTCGCACACTCGGTGCTGTGCAGAATTTAACGGATGCACAGACGGAAATAGTTGTGAATCAACTCGTAGACAAGTACTCCCGACGAATGCAGAAGAAAGTTTTGACGTCCTTTCCGGTGACCGTTCCCGATGGCAGAACTATCAACATTGATATTCGAGAAGGGGAAGAACACGACTTAGGAAAACATTTTGGGGATTTAGCTCAAGCTATGAAATTGGACATAAACATTGCCCAACTAGTCAATGTGGCCCAGAAAAGACTCCCACCTGTAGTGTTCCAAATCCCTGTCCAGATAGAGGGAAGAATGCCCAGTACATATTCTTATCGGCAGAATCAAGATCCATCAGCAAGCGCACTTGCATTTTGCGAGTATTACGGGCACACCAAAGAGGTGTATGACCAAATAATTCAAAATGTATACAGCCGGGCGAGAAGGCTATAAAAGCTCAAACTCGGCGGGGTTGGGGGCATTTTTGGGTTTATTAGACTAGCAATAATAGGGAGAGCTCTACGTATAGGCTTAGTAATAAAAAAATGAAAATTGGCTGTTATTTAAGTAATTAAATTTAGCTTCGTCGTACCCTAATCCTAACTTGATTCTGTAATTTCGTCTCAAAAACATTTTATACTTGGTATTAAATCCTGATGAATGAAATCCTGAATGAAGAATGAAAGTAATATTATTGTGAATTAGAGTAGTATCATTGCGTTTTACATTGTTTCTCATGATTCGGGCATTGAAAATGTTGTTCATTTTAGTTGTTCGTTATATTTTGGGTAAAGAAGAAAAAACTGAATAGCTTTTGACTTGCTGTCTTTTAATATGAAGCTTGATAATCTAAACATTTTAGTTACAGGAGGGGCAGGTCTAATCGGTTCCCACATTGTTGACATTTTGCTGAAGGAGCATGGATGCAGTGTACGGGTACTTGATGCACTGCTCCCGCCAACCCACCAGAGTAAGGTGAAACCGTCATGGGTACCAAATGAAGTAGAATTTATCTTAGGATCAACATGTAATGCAAATGATATGAAATTGGCGTTGGAAGGTATTGACGTTGTGTTTCACCAAGCAGCAAGTAGTTATTTAGGAACCCAGAAAGACAGTTTTCGGCATGTATTTGATGAAGCAGCAACAGGCACTTGCGTAATGTTCGACGTCATTAAGGACAACACCCTGCCAATTAAAAAAATAGTGGTTGCCTCTAGCATGGCTGTATACGGCTGCGCCAGTTACTTGAAGAAAGATGGAAGCGAATTTATCCCCCCTGGCTACCGGTCTGAAGTCCGGATGTCCAAAGCAGATTTTGAAGTTTACAGTGATGATGGTCTTGAGTGCGGTCCATACGAAATTGCCGAAGATAGGGAGCTACGGCCAAGTCACCCATACCATATCGCAAAATTCGCACAAGAAAAAATTACAATAGCAGCTGGCAGAGAACTTGGTATTCCTACTGTTGCTCTTCGCTATAGTATCGTCCACGGGCCAAGGCAGAGCATCCACAACCCTTATGCCGGGGTACTTTCAATTTTTTCCACCAGAATAATGAACGGGAAGGCACCGATAGTATTTGAAGATGGCAATCAAATGAGAGATTTTGTTTTTGTGGAAGATGTTGCCAGGGCAAATTTGTGTGTCATGATGAGCGATTCAGCAAAATGGGATGCTTTTAACGTAGGGACGGGAAGAGGTGGTGATACTATGGGAACGGTTGCAAACTTTATGTGCGAGTATTTATCACGCCAATCGGATCCGATTTCGCCGGTTTACAATGGTGATTTCAGGTGCAGCGATGTAAGGCACATCGTTCTGAATCCGCGCAAACTCATGGCTCTTGGTTGGAGGCCCAAAGTTACGTTGGAAGAAGGATTGAAACGTCACGCTAATTGGGTCTTAGAAATAGCTGACCATAACGGAGGCATTGAAGACTGTTTTGGGAATTCGTACAAGGATATGCTTGAAAAAGGTGTCATTAAGAAAACGGAGGAGAGTGAGTGAGTGAGTAATTTACATCATTTACAAATCAAATATTGAAACTTAAATGTAAAAACAAAATAATAGCTGCATGGAGTACTTACATCTGAACATGATAGTCAAGACTGAGTGACAAGGGTATATTGATTTACCAAAATCACCACAGTTGAGATCAGTTCGCAGTACATGAAGGAATGTAAACCTCTAATGGGCAAATGCTGAGTAGATTCAATTTCGCGGTAGATGAGGAAGCTAAATTTTAAAATTACTTTAAAATAAGTTAGGATTAGGGTATGAGGAAGCTAAATTTAATTACTTAAATAACAGCCACCAATGTTCTTGTTTTTATTTCATTGAGCAGTACCACAGACAACGAGCCCCTTTAAAACATTTATGCCGCTGTGTACTTACAAACAAGAAAATTGGCTGTTATTTAAGTACTTTTAAGACCAATCAATTGGAATCTTGACCAAAACTTGGGGAGGATCCTGCAATAGTAGGAGATATTATTCTTGAACTGACACCTTCTTTTTTCTTTTTATTAGACGACTATATTTTAATTACTATAAAATAACAGCCAATTTTCTTGTTTTTAATTTCTATAAATAACAGCCAATTTTCTTGTTTTTAATTCTTAATTACCGTAGCTAAGGATGAAATTGGTTTTTTTCTTGAGGATTTTACAGATGCTGAAACATAAAGATTTATATCGCACAGTTGTTGCTCTGTCGGCACCACCCCTCTGTGCGAACTTTCCGTGAGTTTAACCAGGCATTGCTGCTGACAGGTACACCAGCATTTGCTAACACGAAGCGCACAATTTCTTCAAAGTTTGTCACATGCTTGCACGGCTCCATTTTGGTTAAAATCTTGTACCACTGAGACTCGATCCCCCTCAAATACTTCATCATGTACCTCCTGGGACCAAGTGCTGCGGTTTCGTCGATACCTGTTCCGACAAGATTAGGCACAATTATTGTTGTGTCAATGCCTTGCAAATATTCAAACGCCATTTTTTTCAAAGGGTAAATGTCCCAGCGAAGCAAAAAAATATGGGTGAATTTGGCTCCTCCCCGACGGGATTCTAATTTCTCTACAGAATCTGCACACCGCGATATGTCATGATTGAGCAAGAGCATTGCTTCCAAGCTCGATGAAAAACCTCGTTGCGCGGCATATGGTGTACACGACTGGTAAATTACGGGGTCATAATTGTCCAGATATGTGCGCGGATCTCTTGTTGGTTGCAAGTTAAGAACATCAAAATGGAGGGGAGAAAATTCGCCAGCTTCTTTTGCTTCTTCAAACTTCTTGTCACCGAATGCTTGCAAACCAATAAGGGACAATCGGCCACCCTCACCAAGCGGATCAAACCACCTTTCTTTCATTGCATGCTTAACTTGATGGTACGATCGCAGCCCACCCCTGAAGCAGACAGCAATATCTCGCCCCTCCGTTTTAATTCTATTGTAGCTTGTCACGTGCGGACTTCCATGAAGAATATTTATCATTGCAGAGTCCTCGACAGTATCCACAAATGGAATGTTTCCATAGTTCATTAGCCGCGTTGGATCGGCACCGGCCTCAATCAAAATTTTTGCGGTTTCCAACCGCCGCGGGGTCTCCAGAAATCCTGCCCACATTATTGCTGTGTAACCGGAGCCGTCCATGACCTCAATGCTCGCGGGTAAATGCATTGCAAGCCTTTTCACAACATCGACGTGACCTTGTCGTGTAGCAGCTATCAAAGCCGTATGGTGTAAATGATTATGGTGTCGACCAGGATCCACGCCGTAACGACCTCTTTCACGTTCCAGACATGATCGAGGAACAATTGCTTCTTTCAATTTTAACGTTTGGTCTTGTTCTTGGGTATCAGCAAAAAGCAATGCTTCAACAATTTCGTAGTGCCCAGCAGCAGACGCAAGCAACAGTGACAATCCATAAGGATGGGCAGTCCTCCAAGCGTGAGATTGAAAATAAGCGAAATTGTCGTGGTGACCGTACCGTGCGGCGCCAGTCATGGCCAAGCACATATCTTCATATTTTCGGTCCGGTGACAGAGTCGAGGAAGCGGCGACGAGACGTTTCATGATGTCCACTGTGGCAAGGCTCCCATATGTCGTTGCAACTTCGAGCAATGGCTGACCATCTCGATCTCGCAAATCTAATGGAATACAGTCCTTCATTTGCAGAGATTGGAGCCATGACAATACTTCCTTAACCCCCTCTTCCCACCCTAGTTTCGTTACAGCCATCAGCGGGGTGGAATACATCGGCAAAAAATTGAGAAAGGACGAGGAATGCTCAATTCCGCCTGTACAGCCACCTGCACTAGCAAGCAAACTTTTAACACCAGCAAACGCACTAGTGAACTGCTTTGCCACTGCACTAAGCATAACTGCGGACCACATTGCCACTTGAAGCTCTGATGCTGAGTATTTAAATTGGACAGCGTCCTGAAATTTCATGTGCAGGTACTTCCCCGATGTCTGGCAGGGCTTGCCAGGAAGCAATGTAAACACCAGAGTATGCACCAATTCATCCGTAATGGAGAAGGCTAAACTATCAAATGGACGATTTTCTTTCAACCCGTCTAAAGTAGAACACCTGCGTGTTCTGGAAGCCCCCTTCTCTTTGGCATCCTCAAAATCTATGCATGCATACCCAAAAATCTGCAGTAACCG
This sequence comes from Stramenopiles sp. TOSAG23-3, assembly GCA_900128585.1. Lineage (NCBI taxonomy): Eukaryota > Stramenopiles sp. TOSAG23-3. The sequence continues at coordinate 5,034 of LT642849.1, read as the reverse complement.
TTTTTTTGAAGCTTCTGGCGCTTGCGACAATGGAAAGGACACAACAGGAAAAACGAACCCATGAGGACCTACGAAGTCAAGAATGGGCATATCCTCTTCCGAAATTGTTGTTGAAGCGTTACAACGTGCACCCTCAACGGAGACTGCGAGCGATGTGTGTTGCAACAGCTGTGTTCTTAACGGAACCTGTGTCATTTTACCCGATACGCTAGGTATTTCTGCCCATACATTGATCGACGTATTGATCGTAGTAGGAATCGAGGAGAGAGTCAAAGCAGGCAATCTAATGCAAAAATCGCGCTGTGCGTGCGAAAATTGGCACACTTCAGTTTCATCAAATTTTTCCGGGGAAAAAAATACTTTCAGGAATATGCACATATCTACTCCTCCACGGGACAGAATTAACGAATTTTCTTCCATTGAAACTGTGTGCGTTCGATTTTTCATTGTGTAATAGGTACACCCAAAATGAGAGAAGCATATTTCTAGGTCACCAATGCCAGAAAATCTTTCATTTTCTTGCCACCAGGTTGCCTTTGCATTTACAGGCGAGCATTCCTTCCCCAAAATGCCATTATTCAACGCGAATAAATATTCACTGAAAGTCTCTTGAACTGGATTTAGGGTTTTTGCCGCCGCCATGCACATGCCCATAAGCAGCAGCAACCTGAACGTGAAGGAAATCATCCCCACCCGAATACTAAAACGCCAAGGCGCTTGAAAGTTCACTTCGTGTTTCCAAATAAATTGGGGATTTGTAAAATCTGAAAAAACAAGCAATTATGTAAATGTTTGAAGAGAGAGGGAGGGCGCGATTCATTCTTATTGTTCTGATTGAGGTTTATTTCCTCCTCAAAATATTTCGGGTATTGCGGACGCATACAAGTTTATTGCGATAAATATTATACGAAATTGCTTCCAACTGCTGATAGGTGAAAAGAAAGAAGTACGAGAACACGAGATAATAACAGCATAGATTTATAATTGGAGCAAGATGCAGAAAAGTCTAATCATCTTTCCTCGTGCTATGTGGCGCTACGCGCCCATTCTTCTTTGCTATCTGCCTTAACAATGTCTTCCATTTTTTCAGTTAGGTTTAGGGTATGAGGAAGCTAAGAGGAAACAACAACAACCGTGATGAGAAAAGACACCATCTTTGTAATTAATATTATTGAATTTTGAAAAAGAGATACTTATTCTAAACTTCTTAATGTGGAAACCATATTTCTACAACAATCTCGAGGGACAAATATTATTTCCCTATTCAAATGAAAGAGGATTGACCGGGAATCGTAGATATACACTTCATATGAAAGTATTTTCATGATTCGTTCCACAATTGTTTCCTTTTGCCACGAAACTGTGTTGCTGGATGTAGTTGAAGTCGAGGCTGGGAAGGAAGTCCCTTTGACTAACGTATCATTTTCTTTTCCCATGGTCTACCGGAGAAAATTCTCTGCTTTGGTCAAAAATTTGGTTGAAAAAGAGGAAATGTTCCATTTTAAATATTCCTTGAATGAAAGATCTTTTGAAAAGTCTATAGAATCATTTTTAGAGCATTCTTGGAAACAAATCTTTCAAGACTCTTTGGAAGAGTTGCACACTGTGAATCCAGTGCTCTTGAAACAACTCGATGCAAAGTTTATATCCGAAAGGTCAGGTGTACAAATTCTAGTCGGGAGAACCCTTGACGGTATCAATGCTGTAAATTTTGCTATTCATTTGTGGGAATTACCAGAAAATGGTGGACCACCATCGGTAGTCAGCGGGAAATACGTCGAGCTCTTTATAGTGGCTCGCTTCGACAGTGGCGCAAAGGCAATAATCGATTGGACGATAGAAATTCCGGACGCCATGCCTTTATCGCAACAAATTGCTAACCACATTTCTGTGCGTACGACTGACCCAGTTTCAGCATGTATTAGGAAGTATGTCGAAGGGATACGCTTTGAATGGTTTTGTCGTAGGGATTTTTTCGTTGAAATTAGCCGCCACTTCTTGGTTACACTGCGGTGGGATACGATTGATCAGTCTTATCGAACATTTTTACTTTGTCCTGCTCATGGAGGTCCAGTGGTAGTCACGGTAGAAGCACCTTTTCACATGGAAGGTTCCTCCATAAAAATAAATCTATTACCAAGCTCCTCCGAAACCAATACCGACCGTGTTGTATTTTTTCTGCCACTACGGAGCGAGTTGCCGTTGAAAAGAATGGCCAGACTTCTTGTTGAATGGATAGAATGTGCGATCGGGAAGATCGACCGTTTGAAAAATCAGGCTGGATCCGGTGATTAACCACCAGGAGAGTTCTGAAAGAATGAGAATCGTAAGTCTTACTGGATAAGCTTACTATAAGGAAATAGCCGGGCGCTTTAGAATTTTTAAGAGACTCAGAGAGGGCAATTATACGTGGAAAAAACTAAATGAAAAAAGTTAAAAAGAGTATTCTGTAAATTAAAGAAAATGGGTAACATTACAGGAATTAAAAAAAAACCTGAACCTAAGAAGATGATAATGTCATATTTAAAAAACAAAAATATGGTTCATGCTGTCAATGAATAATTTAATTGAGAAGATAATTAAAACAAGAAAATTGGCTGTTATTTAAGATAATTATTATGTTACAAAGTAGTAAAAAATATTTTGAGGACGTCGGTTCAAGCCACTATCGGAGCATTAATCGTGATTGGTCCATATCCATCAGGACTTTGCGCTTGTTGAATTTGGACTTCGTTCCTACTTTTTAATACCAAAAGATCAAAAAAACACTTGGCTGCCAAATTACGGCTGCAGCTCTGCACCACTTCATGGAAGACGACAGGCTTCTTGGAAGCCTTTTCTTTGATAGTTTTCATCATATTTTCCATCAAAGGGTTCAAAACATGTGTCCCCATATCTTTCCGGGGTGTACGGCGGGCCGGCGTCCTTGATGCAGCTTCGTCCACAATGTCCTCGTCAGAGAGTCTTTCTACGCCATCATCTAAATTGAAAGATGGGTAGCTGCCGTCTAAATTTCCCCCGTTCCCCGACAAAAGGCTGAAACGACTACCCATATAATTTTTTTGCATATCGTCGTTGCCCATATCGTTCGAAAAATTCTGCTGAATTTGGGCACCACGGCCACCTTCGACATTAAAGCTCCCATAACCGCCTTGGGAGTACTCATGCTCGTCGCTGTCTTCTGAGAGGCGTAGGACTTCTTCAATAGGCAGGGAACTTGTCACAATGTCGAAGACCGCCCGAATTTCCCTGGGTATTTCATTTGAGCGCATCAGGGAGGGCCCTTCCAGCATTGCATACGGGTTGAACCGGTGTGTAAATAATTTTGCAGACACTGCCGTTATGTCTGCAATGACATCCTGGCGGCGCTTATACCCTATCCCACTTTCGTTTGGGAGGGGTGGCAGCGAAAGGACATCGCGTGGGCCCCGGTCCACCGTCAGACCTATGTGACGGTGGTCAACATCCATGTGTTCTAATTGTGTGTTCAGGTCTCGTTTACCAACAATTATTTTTCTTCGTTTTCTTTCTCGGCCCGCGTCCGCCTCCTTCTCCGGAGCCTGCGAATTGGCACTTAATTCAAAGTTTTCAAACCTAACCCGCAGCCCACCATTTTCATCGTTTTCCTGGCCCGCACCGTCATTTGCGCCATGGGGCTCGCTTTCGTTTAAATTGTAGTCCATACCGCCGGACAAATCCATCGAATTGCCGTTCTGGTTACCAAGACTTTGCCTAGCCCCGTTTGTAAACGAGGAATCAAGAGGCACATTGTCCAAGTTGTCGGCGTCACCCAAGAACAATTGCTGCCCGTTGCTCTGGGTGCCGTCGCGCCCAATTTCTACGTCAGAGACTGAAATGAAGCTACCTGATCCATGTGCCTCTCTGTCTCGGGCGCTAGGCTTCGTCATGCTACCTAAAATACTAGAATTTTCATCGAAATCGGCCCCATTTATGGATGATCTGCTGTGGGGCGTAGCGGCGAAAGCGGAGGCCATGGTAATGTCCCGGTCGGCAGCTTGGTGGGAAACGGGCTCCCACTCCTGCTCTAAGAACTGCAATCCAGGGAGGACTTCATCGCCCTCCCCATCCATGGTCTCGAGAGCAGTATCATCAAAGACGGACAAGAAGCTGGTATTAAAACCAACGGCGTTGATAGCATTAGATGAAGCGACTTGGTCTTGAACGGGCAAGTCAACGTCTGCGGTTCTGAACGCCAGCTTGATTTTAATCAGTGCCTCACTACAATCGTTCAGCAGGTATTCGCATTTTTGATAATAAATTCTGACAATTCCAAGAAGAAGATGCCCAGAGACGCGCAAAGAGAGGGGTTCCGTGGGTGAAATGATAAAGTCTGTTGTGGGGAGGAGTGTTAAAAGGCGTTAGTAAATGTCACGTGTGGCACGAATTGGGTTCAAATGTTGGTTACTTACCGACAGAAGCATCAATATCTGTTGAGTGGACGTGGACCTTGTTGATCTTCTTAGCAAAATGGGCGGCAAGCCATATCTTTCCCAACGTCCCCTTCTTTGCCAGAATTAACTGCGAATAAAACATGCTGAATGAAAAGAAAAAGGTTTCCCTGGGTGTCGCGACTACTGCTTTTCCAGACTCCGAATGTCTGTCTGTCTCGAGCAGCTTTTGCTGATTTGTTGTCTTTCCCGAGCGCAAGGGTCAAGATCCAACAACTCTTGGATCTTTCGAACTTTTGTTAATTTAAAATCCCACAGTTGTTTTTATGGAGCTAAACTCTTTCGTATTTTTAATTGAATTATGAACAGTTAGAATACTTCGTTGACATTCAAAGCAAAAACATTCCATACCTATGATTTTGATTCAATCTAAATCAACTGAAATGGTATGATTCTTAAACGAAAGTATATGTAGCCCGTCGTTTGAAGGAGAGTATGTATGGGATAGAGTCCGATAATAATAATAATAATATTTTATTTTTTATCCAACATCCTTCTCCTCACTATTCAATGTAAAAAATAAGAATAATTATACAAAAACAATTTCAAAGTGTTTTTATTTTTA
>LT642848.1:0-10090 GCA_900128585.1 Stramenopiles sp. TOSAG23-3 | reverse complement strand
AATGTTGAATTTTATCAAATCCCTTGGCTTTGACGTTGGCAACGACGTCCAGTTCCTAAGCCCCATGGTCCGTGGCCAGTGTGGGACCACCAGCATATGCAACCGTGTGCAAATTTCGGTGAATGAAAACGCAGATAGCAAGAACCCCGGACTTCTGTCGGTAGGCGACCGCGTCATGCAAGACGCCAACGATTACAACCTGGGGGTGTGGAACGGTGAGATCGGCAAAGTTGTGAAGAGGTACTATTCGAAAGGGGGGCGCGCGTACGTTGTGGAGTTCGACGGCGGGCGAAGAGGCCGGTACGAGGGCGCAGCATCGAAGCGTTTAAGGTTAGCCTACGCGTGCACCATTCACAAAAGCCAAGGGTCCGAATTTCCCGTTGTCGTAATGCCAGTCCTGAACGAACATTTCCACATGCTTTCCAAAAACCTGTTGTACACCGGTCTTACTCGCGCGGAGCGCCTTGCTATTTTCATTGGGTCCCCTCGCATGCTTCAAATAGCTATCAAAAAGGTAAACGCCAGCCAAAGAAACACGGGACTGTGGTTTTTAATACAAGAAATGAGCGATGGTAGTTTTGTCGAAGATTCCGTTGGAGAACAGACCGATCGATTCCACCGATCAAACCTTTGGGATGACCTGGGGCTAGAGGAGGTGGTGAAATTCCAATCATAAACAACACGCCAATAATATATATATGTGCATACGAGGAATATTTAAAAATGGACAAACAATTGGCTCGTCTTCAGTTATTTGTTTCTTCTTTTTATTTTTTTATTAGAGCTTCACACGTTCGAAAGAAGTATTATAATATATATAATTATAAACAAACTAAATATTATATACACACTTCATGAGAAGAACACCACATTATTACCTGTACCCTCATTTAAAATATTGACCACTTACACATAAAACTTCTATAGCAGCAAGAACAACAAATATATTATGCAATTTTCTTCTTCTTCTTCCTTCGATTTTTTTATTATTATACGTGGTGGTATTTTAAATAGAAGTAGAAAAGAAGAAGAAGAAAAGAAGAAGAACTAAAAAATCTATAAAATAGGACTTTATGTTGTGTAAGGCAAATAAAAACATCATAATAATAAGAGGAAGGAGAAGTTTAATCAATATTATTCTTCCTCTTTTCTTTCCTTCTTCCGCCTGTGCCTGTGCTGTACCACCTTCTTTCAAAGTTTGCCGCCAAACCATTAATATTACTGTGTTCTATGCTATCTTTATGTTATACACTCAAACCAACCACCTCACCGCCGCGCTTTTATTTTTTGATAGCTGGAATCTAAATCCTTACTTATATAAACAAATTAGTATTCTCTATTCTTACTTACTATTGGTTATTACTATTTGGTACGTACTAAGTGGTAATACGATTGTACGGTACGAATATCTAGTATATCATCCCCTCTATATAACGTTGAATTACCCCTTCCCTTGTATTAGTTTGTTGAATTTACTACTTGCACCTCTACAAGTCCCACTTCAGTTCTAGAAAAGAATAAAAGAAACAATGTTAAGAATCCATTGTAAAAGAAAGAGCAAAGGAGTTGAATCCGATAGTATCTACTACCTGCAAGCAAACGGTTCGGTTTGTATCGCGTGTTTGTCTGTGTGTGGTGTTAAACTCTAATCAATTTTTATTCTCTCTCCGAGGCAGAGCCGCTTTTGTAGGAACGTAATGGCAGACGGGCAGTTAGGCAAAGGGGCGGGGAAGCGTCGTTTGTCGGCGAAAGAATTCCTGCGGCAGGAGAAGAAGCGGAAGAAAATGAACCCTGCGCGTGAAAGAGAAAATAGAGAGAACGTTGTGAACGATAACATCAGTCTTGGACTGCTGAAGAAGCTAGGAACCAGCCGGGTCGGCAGCACCAGGGCAAACACCCTCTCTGTCGCCTCGTTGGCATCCGTTGACACTTCTCTTGGAAGTAGTCTGCGTCGTTCGGCGTCGGCGCCGCTGTCTCGCCGCAACTCTTCAAACAGCCCGGACATCGCTGGCGGCAGTTCGCAACATATGTTTGCTACGTTTAAACCGGCAAAGAATAATTTTGAGCCAGAGTCGCACGATAGGAGCTTTCAGAACAACGAGGATAGCATGGACGCAGCGGAAAATACGGTAGAAGATGCGAAAACAGTTTCCCAGCTAGACGTACTGCTGCGCTCCATTACTTCCTTCATGCCGTCGGCCCCTGGAAGGGCGGGCGGCAAAAGTGGTAGTAGCATTGGGGATGCTAGTTTAGAATGGCGCGATGGCGATTCCATCGGGTTGGCCGAAAGAGAAGCTGAAGACGAAACTGCAGGGGCGGCCAAGACCCTCGTACCAGACGCCGCGTACAGGCCCATGGGGTCGTGCCCAGTCGACTACACCCTTAAACAAAGGGTTAGGTTCCTTTCGAAAGCTCCTTTTGAATGGGCAAAAATTGCATCTTGTGTTGAGGCATCGGAGGCAATCTCTGCGTTTCACGCCCCGCTTCCCGGTGAACAGGTGGCACCCGTTGTATGGGGTGGAATGCTTCGTGGTAACACCGGCGAAAAATGCAGCACGTCGGCGAATTTCCGGAAGGCCCTGATGTACGCCGTTCACCCTGCAGCAGAACTGCCGCCTGCATTTTTGGGGCTACGCAGTGCCCTGCTAAAATCGGAAATGCTGAAGAAGAAAGCGACCCGGAATTTGTCGGGCTCGTCGCTTGGGAATGTCGACGCCAAGACTAGCATGAAAGACGCGCTGTCGAACTTCTTTGATAGCCGGCAGCGGGATTGGGAAGAAGCCTTTTCGTCCCTCTTTGGTTTGTTTTGCAGGAAAAAAATCAGCCATTTTTACTTTAACACATCGTTCACCGCGATGTTTGTGCACCACAAACAGCATAAGAACGGAAAGGGCGCGTCTATCCCGAGGGTTGTCATTAGTCCGTCCACCCGAGGGCTCCGTGGGGCCTTGCGAAAGCTGTCCATACCTTACACCATGCCGCACGATGCGAACAACACGGACCTTCAGGAGGAAACCGATGATGATGTATTAAGGGAGCTAAAGCTGTTGCAGGATGCATCTGAAATTGCTGGAAGTCGCCAGCAGACACGAATGCGAAGGAGGACTGGGAAAGACGTGAATGGTGTGAACAGCACGCTCTACGTTACCGGGGAGTGGGCGGTGCAAGGGGTCTTTGACTTCCTCTTGAACATGCGCTTCTCGAAAATGGGAATTCAGCCGGTCGAACTGCCAGTCTTGCTCTCCGGCACCCCTTTCAAAAACTCCACGACTCGATCGTTGGAAGTGACGAGAAATTCTACCGTCCGGGTGGAAAAGGGGGAGTTCCATGCGCTGGAGCTTAGCGGTCCGATTTTGCCCAATGTTGTTCCAGAATTGGTGTCGCTGTTCAGGACGACCCAGAAATGCAAAGAGAGTGCAACGGAGAAGTCAAAGCTAGAGGTAGACTTACATACCAAAGTAGAAACCAGAAGTTTCAATTTCAACCCTGGAAACGTCGGATCAGCGGGTGAACTGGGGACCGGATGGATCAAGAAGTTGTACGCCAAAAGTGGTGAGGCCGGGACGGTGTGCTATTATGAAACCCAGACCGAATAAGAATAACCCGGAGGACTAAACAGTGTATTTAGAAAATGCAATATTCATTTCACTGAAATACAAGAGACGCTCTTTTTTTGAAAATTTAAGAAATAAGAAATTCTTAATATCATATTATATTTTAAAATGTTATTACGACGAAGCTAAATTTAATTACTTAAATAACAGCCAATTTTCTTGATATAAATGTTATTGCAAAATTACACTACCTTTAGTTTTGGTCGACTGCTTAGCTTGCTGTAATGCAATGGTTTGTAAGTTAAGCGTTTCCCCGCACGCTAGGTACTGGAGGTAAGTGCACCGTTAAACGTGTTAAACGCGTGCCCTGGCGAAGTGACATTTTATGAAATCTCTCGTAGACTGTGCTGGCCCACTAATAATCAGCTTTCGGTCAGCTTTCGGCTCTTGTCCAAGAGTTCATCGATCGCGCGCTTCGCAGCTTGCCGAGCGTATGAATACGCTAAAGAGCCTTAGTTTTTTTTATAAATCATCAAGCACTGGGAATTAACAGCCACACAGAACAGAGTGATTGTCTTCATCTATAATGAAGAATCCCCTGTGTCCTGGGAGCACCTTATCCCCTTGCATAAAAAATAATGTAGCAAGGAGCGAGGAGCGAGCGAGCATTTTATAAATTATAAGTCTCGAAAATAATAAGGTTTTTAGTAGTAGGGGGAGAGGGGAGAGGGGAGCGAGAGGGATATTATAGGGTATAGGGTTATTCTATAAAAAAAGTAAAGAGATTTTTTTCTTCGATGATGATCATCCATAAAATAATAAAATAATAAAATAATTCATATTATTATTTTATTTTTTTATTATATTGTTGTGTTGGATGGTGTGTGTGTGATGATGGGTCCGGTCCGTCCATCCGTCGTCCGCCGTGCCACCATGAATCTATATATCCTCGTATGAGTGAATTGAAGTGATGGTTGTTCTACTATATTATATATGGATAAACAAAATACAATTCGTTCTTTTTTATTCTTGGAACCAGATTGAACGCAATATACCAGACGATTAACTGACCTTTGATGAAAGAGTTCCACTTTACACGGTGCATTGTTCTGTGTTAATATGATGATGAGCCCAGTGCCATTGGCGTGTGTGACTCTTTTTAGTTTCGTTTTTTATGTCCATTACCAACACGTGAGTGCACGACTTGAAAACAATTTCTTGCGCTATGATGATCATTTAAATTTCGTAGAAAAGGGTGTTGACAAGTGGCTGTACAGAAATGGGAACAAGTCTATTGCGAGAACATTGATAGAGGATGTTTGGACACCGGTGCCAGATAATTGCATTTTGAAAGTCTGGGAACCAATTAGCTCGACGCTGAAGCTTCTCACGGCCTTGATGTTCCAGAATACCCGAGCGGCGCATCTGTATAGTTCAATTACATTTCATGCACTAGCTTCATGCGCTGTGCTCATATCTGTCTTAAAAGTGATATCGTACTCTACCGTGAAAAATTTGTCACTCCAAAATGTTGCCATTGTTTGGGCAACACTGGCCGTTTTCAACATCTCGCCCAATAGGGTAGAAGTATTTGCCTGGGCTAGCGGTATAGGTTACAGTCATGCTCTGTTTTTCTTATCCGTGTCCCTTTTTAGCTACTTAAAGTGGAAAGAAAGCAAATCTGGAAAATGGCACTTCATGTTTGCTATGTTTTATGTTTTCGCTGTCTTGTCCAAAAGTGTTGCTGTCCCGTTCATCGTGCTCCCGACGCTGCTGGATATCGCTCTGGGCGAAAAGATACCGTCGATGGCAAACAGTGTATGGCGATTTTTGGCAGCTTTTTGTGGAATTTATACTACGTTTTGGGCAAACAGGCAAGAGCAGTACGGCGGCCACCGGCCTTCTAACGGCCTGCCTCCGCTGGAGAAGTTTATAAAAATTGTGTATTCCTCAACTTGGTTTTATATTGGTGAAATAATACCTTTGGGGGACCGTTGCGTTCATTATTTTTTTGAAACCAGCACTGATACTCCCGGTTCCAGCGTCCCTGGGCGCCATTGCTTTATTGCTGTCCCAGATCTTAGCCGGGTATTTGTAGTTGTGATGGTGTCATGTGTGATTGTTGCAGCATGTGCTTTAGTGTCCGCAAGGACTAGAAAGCTTATCAAAATGCTGTGCCTTTTTGCTATCAGCTTAGTAGCAATGTTGTCGCCGGTTGTACTTGTCTCTGCGATGGGTTTACATGCCGGGACCCCGCACATTCGTTATCTGAACCTCGTAGAATTTTTAGTTGTTGTTCCCATTCTCTCTGTGACATCTGCGAGAATTTCGTCGCGCTCGAAACTCTTTTGTCTGGGATATTTTGGACTACTCGGTTCCCTCTGTTTCCGTTATCTAGACGGGGGCCTTGAGATGGAATATCAGAAATGGCAAAACACGGAAATACTGTGGCAAAATGCATTAGCCAGAAACGAAAACGACCATATTGCTTTACACGGCCTTGCTGAAAGCCACAGCAATGCTTGCTCCGAAGATTCTTCTAAGTGCCATGTTCGGTATCTATCAATGGCCGAACATTACATGAAACGGTCGATTGATATAGACGAAAGCTCCGCGGCGCTACAAAACATGCTTGCCGAGTCATCTGCACAAACACGCGTGGTTTATTGCTCTTGCGCCTTTGCTGGAGGTATTTCTGCTGGTTTGTTTTATAACATTGGTGGCTTCCTTTGCTATCATACACTTTGAATCGCCGGTAGAGCAAGCACAGAATGAAAAGTACATCGCGTTTATGTCACGAATAAAAGCAGAGGCAAACCTGTCCAAAACGGATTTTGACACGTTGACAAGCTTGATTGGCATAGATCCCAGTGCAGGAACCAACAATTTTGTCGGCAGGGACGACCAGGCCGATACCTGGGTCCCTGGGGGGCAGTATGCATTCCAGCGAACATTTTTTTACTGTTTTACCATAATCACCACGGTCGGGTATGGGGACTTTTCTGTTGTAACCCCCGAAGGAAAGGTTGCCGGTCTAATTTTAGCCATGGTCGGGATTCCCCTTGTTATCGTCAGTTACACGATGTTCACCCATAAAATCTTCAGTATTGTGATGCACTTTGTCCTTCAGAATTCGGGCGAAGTTCGTGCAGCATTTGAAAAATTTGACTTGGACGGCACCGGAGTTCTGGACCCAGAAGAATTACAGTCTGCGTTCAAAGAATTGAACGTTATGTTAAGCATAGACGAAATAGACCTGTTCATCGAATCTCGTGATGAAAATAGCGATGGTACATTGAATCTCCACGAATTCAGCGAAGCCCTGGTAAAGTTTAACATCGACATTTCCGGCCTCGCCCGCGATCGTTTTAAGGTCGGTTTTGCTGTCGCTGCGCTGACGGTCTGGGTCCTTATTTTTGTGTTTTACATTTGTTCGATGGATGGTTTGACGTTTCTCGATGGCCTATGGTTTGTTGTGATCACCTTTACAACTATAGGCTTGGGCGACATTGTTCCATCAAACAGCAGCAGGCTTGGTTCGATGTTTTTCATATTTTTTGGACTTGGGTTTATGGCCATGATAATCGATGCGCTCGCTGGCCTGGCGATGGGGGTCGTGGAAAAGCAGCGACGGCTTAAGGAAATGGAGCAGAAACAGGCATTGACGAAAAACATTCATGCCCTCACGGAAGAGAGGGAAGAAAAGCGGGTTGCATACGAGTACGAGAAAAAAGCTAAGGCCAAGGAAGATCGAGTCCACATGCAGATGCACAAGTTTCAAAAGAGCAAAAAGAGTAGCAGCAGGAGGAAGAAGGCCACGACGAGGAGGATCGAAAACATGAAATTGTCGGACGAGTTTGAAAACAACAGTTGCGACAGTGACAGCGCGGAAGAGAAGTGTTCCAACGATAGTGAAACGGTTTCCGAATGGAACGGTCACGTTGACCAAGTCATGGATGCAGTAGTCGAGCGACTATTTGCCGATAGCGAAGTTTTACCATCCGAAACGATCGTAAAGGCGCTTAATGGAGTGTTTGTGAATCGTAAATTAGCAGCCCTGCACTCGTTGAAATTTCCAGAGCTCATCACAGTGAAGACCGCCAAGACTTACATTCGTTGTTATTGTCTTCAGACTTCCCTTGAAGACGCACTGAACTGGCAAAAGGCAACAAGCACCCCAAGTCATGAGGAACCCAATCTCGTAAAGCCCCAGCAAAATACCCCAAATAATCAGTCGATGGAAACAAGCCCTGCAGAAAAAATGGAAGAGGGGATGCAAAAGCAGGACTGGGGAACGTTTAAATACGTTTCAACCGATGAAAGTGGCAGTGACGACGATGAATTACGGGGGTATATCAGCACAGTGGACTTTATCTCTTTTGAACTGAAATAAGTTTACAGGTTTTGGTTTTGAAAAATAAAAATGTTTTGTAATCATAAAATAATTACTTATAAATAAAACAAGAAAATTGGCTGTTATTTAAGTAGTAATATTAAATTTAGCTTCCTCATACCCTAATCCTAACTTGGTTCTGTAGTTTTGTAACTAAATTGTAGCCAATTTATTTTCTTGTTTTTAAACTTTATTATTATTATGATATCATATTAACACCACAAGAGTAAGAAGAGAAGAAGTCAGAAGAAAAGTTTTTCAATTTTTTAAAAGTCTAAAAAAAAAAAACAGCGCCATTATTTTTGTTTTAATTGAAGAAGTCTTAAAATTTGTTTTTTAACAAAAAAAGGAACAAAATTTGTACTCTACTTTACACTGGACCATCTTTAAAATAATATTATTTGTACCCATATTCACAATGTGTGCAACATTTTCAAACCGACAAGTGCCTGACTTTACAGCAACTGTTTCCGTGCAATCTCTACTGCCATGCGATTGCGAAAATACGGCATGTCAGCTTGCGAGAAGTCCAATTCACTTTGTTCTGCTATGTAGTTTGCAAATTGGCTCATGAAGACACCGCAGTCACTGCAATTACCCTGCTGGGGCACAGCACGTCCTGGAGATACTTTCCTCCATTCTCCAAGGTTTGGCAGAGGGGATTTTTTTTTATTCTCATGTTCGTCTTGGATGTACCTATGCAAAGCGTCTAGAACCGTTCCCCCACCAGATCCCATGCTGTCGTAGTACGTTAGCGTTTTCTCTATAAAATTAATCACTGCCAACACCCAATGGGAATTGGCGATGTTCACAGGAATTATCATGGTTCGCAAGGAAAATATGTCCACTTTGGCTCGCTTTGTCCACCTCCGGACGTTTTTGTACTGGTACCCTTCTTGCTGTGACAGCAATTTTGCAAAAAAGAAGGAATTCGCAAACCAAACTTCCCGAGGCGTTCCCGTCGTCTCCATGCGCTTTAACTCCCGCTCCGCCATCAGCTCACGATAAAAATTGACGACTTCATCGTTCAACCAGTTTGCCCCAACTAGGCACGACAACAGTTGCCTGGTCATATTCACTTTAAATGCCGACACAATCACCTCACTCATCCTGCCGCCCAAGGCACCTGTAACATTACGCGCCAACTGGCTCTCGTCCGGGGCCAATGGACGCCTGTTCTTGGTCCGTCGTTTCATGGACGCGGGCTTCCCAGCCGACTGTTGCTTTTGTGTTTCCAACAGTTGCTCTTCAAGCGCTATTTCCTCCATTAGCTTTGCCAAATCATCGTCTTTTTCTGCTATTTGTGCTTCCTGTCTGGCATGCATCGCAACCATGTCGTGTTCCAGGTGGGCCACCTTTCTTTCTGCGTACGATATTCTATCGGCCTTTTTCTGCAAAGCCTCGGCTCGCAAGTGCCCCATGGAAACTTTTCGTTTCCGACGCACACTCTCAATTCCTACGACTGTGTTGTTGATTTCACTCTCCACGTGAAATGCGCGGGTTCTCTGCCACTCGGCTTGAACTTTTCGAGGAGGCTGATGTTCCATTACAATCCCCGACAATCCTTGCTGAAGAAGGTAATACCCATTACTAACCTGACGCCGGTATGCGTCCAGCGAGCCAACGCCTGGCGCACCCGTCCCTTTGCCGTCAATTACAAACTGGGAGGAAGAATACATTCTTCGGCGGTACGAGTGCAAAGACAAGTCAAACACCGACACCTGCGATAGAAATGGTGAAATGGAGTGGGATTGTTTGGCCAAACAACGTAATTGGCAATTATGTTTCATATACCAGAAGAGTTCAACAATAAATTTAAACGACGTTCAGTAATTAGTAAATCAAAATATAAAAAATTACCCCTTCTTCTTCTCTTTCTCCTCCTTCTTCTTCTTCTTCTTCTTTTTCTTCTTCTTCTTCTTTTTCTTCTTCTTTTTCTTCTTCTTTTTTTCTTCTTCTTTTTTTTCTTCTTCTTTTTTCTTTTTCTTCTTCTTTTTTCTTCTTCTTTTTCTTCTTCTTCGTCTTCTTCTTCGTCTTCTTCTTATACTAAAATAATATACTATTTATTCTTTCTTTTCTTTCTTTCTTTCTTTCTTTCTTTCTTTCTTTCTTTCTTTCTTTCTTTCTTTCTTTCTTTCTTTCT
>LT642847.1:0-10098 GCA_900128585.1 Stramenopiles sp. TOSAG23-3 | reverse complement strand
CATTGTTCTTGAACTGACACCTTCTTTTTTTCTTTAATTTTAATTACTATAAAAAATAACAGCCAAATTTTTCTTGTAAATTCTTGCACGCACGCACTCTCTGCCTTAACCCTCCCCCATACCGTCAATTTTAGCAAACTCGGTGTCGACATCATTGACAAACCTTTCCTCTTTCTCCCCGCACAGAGCAGGCGTGATGAATTGTGCTTCGTAAGAGCAAGGGGAGGGTTCTTCCACTTTCTTGAATACGTTCGATTCCCCGCAGCTGAATCGCACGAGCATTTCACGAGATTGTCCACCAGGGCAACCCTGGCCGCCCGTAAACTTCATTTCTGCGACTTCCCCTTGCTCCGCCAATTCGTGTTTAAAGTAATCGAACTTTCCCAGGCTTGTGTGGTCTTGTTGGGCGTTCTCAAACATGCATATTTTGTACGTGTACTTTCCCACGTTATGAGGAAAACACTCGCCCATAAGGGGAAGGAAGCTGTTGTTCGCCCCAAACCCCATGGTTTCTTGTTTTTTAACGAGCTGAATCTCTTCGCGGGTGTCTTGCAGGGCGCTCGAGGCGTGAAAAAACCGCTGTTGCGCAGGCTCTGCCATTCGAACTTGCTCGCGTATTGATTTGCGCTCCGTGTTGACAAATTCAGTCAAACGCTTGGCCCGTTCTTCTACTTCCTTCTCCTCGCCTTCGGACAATATACCGGAAGTATCCATCTGCTCTTTGCTCTTTCGTTTCGCCCACTCTTCGAACGCCAGGGTCGCCAAATACTCCAGGGTGTCCGTGGCGTTGGCGACCAGAAAAATTGTATGGGCTATTTTTTTCTGCTTCGACCGAGAGAGAAGACTGGGCGCGTGCTGCGCCCATCTTGAAGCTGTGGTTATGTTTCCAACTAGCTGGAAGCCTATTTCGTCTGTTTCCGCTTGCTCTTCCTCATTATTTCCCCCAGATCCGCCCTTTCCCACTTTCTCTCTAAATGCAGTGGACAATTCCACGATATTTATTACTTTCCCTTTGTTTTTTCCCGGCTCATAAATTGGAAAATTCTTCTTCAGCATTTCAACGGCTGTGCTGCCCCCATTTATACAAACGTTTGGGAGCACTATTTCCATCAAAAACTCAACGTCAAAGCGCACCAAGCCAATGGTGTCAACGTAGTGCTTGTCCACCCTCCAGGAAAGTTGCGACCTGTAGTCTTCCTCTTTCGCTTCTTTCACCTCGACCAACGACTGGAGAAACGGCAAGGCCCGTTCAAGGGACGACTGCTTCGTCTCCAGCGATCGTTTGCGAACGATGCGCTCGTTTACTAGCTCCTCAGCTTGCGACAAAAATGCTGATTTTTCCTTTAACCCCCTCCGGAACTGCTCTGCCAAGTCCTGCTTGTCCCTTAAGAGCAAGAGTGCCCGTTCTTTGCAGGTATCGGGACAAATAGACACAGCACCACGGTTCCCGTGCTGCTCATCTTCCCCGTCGCAACAGTCACAAACGCCGTCGTTTACGCGACTGGAATGAATGTATAGCGTGTTCGATGGGTCGTTCGAGCAAAAAAAATGTAAGGACGGGACATGAGAACACGCAGACGTCCCCGGTTCGTCGGTTCCGTCCAGGCAGTCGCAGTAGTCGTCGTTTATTCTACTGCTCGGTAACTGCTGTGGCGAAGCATCTGCAACCACACCGTTACTGGGCGTTCCATCTGCAAAATAGCAATAAAAATTGTCGGTATCTTTGTACTTCTCCGCGGCTAAATCGTTCCTGCCCCCAGCACTGGACAAGGGCGGAACACCCCGTACGGCTGCTGCCGAATGGTCTTTCACCAACACTATTAGACAGCACAATATGAGCGTAGAACGTACGATCAACGCACTGCGTGATTTTTGAAATAAACCAATAGATTTTCCTAGAGGCATTTAAGCAAATACAACGCGTGGCGGCAGCAAAGTGACAAAGTGACCACGGCCACCAATGAAAGGCCCGTCTATTTTCACAGCTAAGCAGTCTTGCAAAAGAATAACTATAATATGCGTTGAACGGAAGGGTGGAAAAGTATTCTCTCCAACACCACTCAAACGCAATTCTTCTTCTTAAAATCTTACTCACTCCGTTGGTGTGTCTGTATTGGAAATGGATACTAATTTTTCTTTTCATTTATTGGTGGGGGAAAAATATTTTTATCTTTAATTAAAAAAGTTTTTCGTGGTGGTCATTCATTCCTTCTTCTTCTTCCTTCTTAATTTTCTTTCTTCATCATTCATCATCATTCTTCTTCTCTTCTTCATTTTCATCATTCATCATCACTCATTCTTCCTTCTTGTTGGTCTTCTTCTTCTTCTTGCTTCTTCTTGCTTCTTGTTGTATATTTATCATAATCTTCTTCTTACTTCTCCTCTTTTTTTTTTTTTTTTTGAATTTTTTTTGATGAGTCTGTGTTTGATAAAAAATATCTGTTGTTTGAGTTGGAAGAAAAATACAAATTTTATTGCGTCCAGAATATCGGATATACGCCTAGTCGAAAGAGGAAGTGTTTTTTTTACGCACCACTTATCCCCCCCGTTAAAAAAATATACTGAAGCAAGCGCACGATGGCCCCTAAGAATCTGTACAATGTATTTGATCCAACCTTAAACTTCCTGTTTGGGTCGTTCATTTCTATTCTATTTGTATCGGCAGATGAAAAGAGCCACTCCATAAATTTGAAAGTCCCTTCTATGGAGGTGGTGACAAAATACCTGCTTGACCCCGCCGTGTTGGTCGGTGTAGCCATGTTTTTATTGTTTCGTCACATGACAAAGGACTCCAAGAAAACTCTGTCCAGGTCGGAAAGCCTGTGCTGCAACTGGCACTTGTGGAACTCCATACTAATCTACGTGATCATGGACGGTCTGAATGGCGCCTTTTCGGAGTACGGCTTCATGCCCCTGTTGCACAAGGAAGGGTACCAAATGATTGATCGCCGTTATCGAAGGCATTTGATTGACCAGCCTGGAGGCCCATCTGCGTACGAAGCAAACCTGGCCAAGACACTCAACGCCATGGAGCTGTTCCTGTATTCTTGGATGTCTTTCCTCACTGCCGTCTCGATTTCCAACGGTACCACGTGGCACAAAAGCTTAGAAGTCATTGTGCTGACCATGGCGGCATATGGCGCAGTGCTGTTTGTCGTTCCAGACATGCTGAACGGGTGTCTGAATATGCACCCGATGGGCGTTGCTGAATGCCACCCGCCGTTTACACCATTCAATCTGTTCTTCGTTTACTTTGGGGTATTGATCAATTGGATCTGGGCCATTGTTCCAGGGTACATGCTCTTCAACCGAGTTCGAGCGGAATGCAAAGAAAAGGCTGAGTAAAGCTTATCGTGTCTTAGGCCTAGCATTTGAACATTCCGCCCGATATGCAACCGCAAGGGGCTAAAAGGTCGAAGGCCTGAACTGAGCAAGGGTGAAGGTCAAAGTAAAGTAGAAAGAGTTTTTCCAAAATTAAAAACAAAAATTTGGCTGTTATTTATTGTATGTTTAATTAAAAAAATGTAAGATATATTTTTATTTAAAAAGGTCTCCAAAATTTAAATGTTTTGTTTTGGTTGATTTTTTTCCCCGTTAATTTAAAACTTTAATATGTGGACTCTCGTTTTTTAGTATTAAAAAATTGCGTACGAGAGTACTTACAATATTAAAAGTATTCTCACACAAAACCCAAGATTGTGACTTTCCTGGCCTTTGCCTCTCTCCCCCATGCCTCTCTGTGTTCTGTGGGGCAGTCCACCTCATCCCACCCCGGGGGGGTCTCGGGCAAGTTCCCTTTGGGGATAATCTTTGTTTTCTAATAAAATTACACCCTCTTTAGTGCCGCTGGTACACCTGCCTGTACATTTCCTTATAGCCGCTGTGGAGACATGTAAGCCGAATATTCTCCGTCCCCAAGCATAACAGATCTGCCATAGACTGATTGTAGCCACCTCAGGCGGCGTATCCGCTGCAAGTGTGCTTCTATTACTGCAGGTTCCTCCCACAGGATCCGCCAATTCGGACAGTCATAATCTATAGCATAATCGCAGATAAGATTGTTAGTGACACCTTGTGCTGCCAACTCCTCTGCGGTCGGGCTTCGAAGCTCCATTTGAGCGAAAGCCAACACAAAGAATAGCGCGAGGCAGAGTACAGTTGCCTTGGCAACGTACCTGCTGAACATACTGAAGAACCTTACACTTCCGGTGCACTTACTAGAGAACGACAGAGTTTTATGCGAACTCATGGGTTGCTTCCGCAGGCCCACTTCTATTGCCGGCGTAACTTTGTAAGCATTTCAGTTAGAACTGTTGAGTTATATCTCCCACCAACACTATTCGTAGAAGTAAGACTGGTCTGTCTTGAAATGTACAAAAAGCTAATAGTGTACAAAATATAATATAATCAAGCTGCTTGTTGCTATTTTATTATTAGAACAACTATATTTAGAAAGAAAAAAAAGAAGAAATAATAATCTCATCATCATCATAATACAGTATTCATCTGAAGAAGTGGAGAAAAAGAAAAGAACAATAACACAAACCAGTACCTGTATAATACCAGGTATTATGCCTAGGTACCCAGGTACTTTGTCTCTGCTCTTCATAGACGACAACTACATTCTCAATAGATTAATCTCTTTCAGTTATAATGTTGTTTTGTTTGTTTGTTTGTTGTTTGTTTGATATATTTTTACTTGTTGCTTTGCAATCAAACCAATCAACAACGTTTTTTCTGCATTTCTGCTGTTATTATTATTATTAGACGACTACCGGTAGTGTTGTATGTACAAACGAAATCAAGCGAAATGGACGTAATTTAAACTAGACTATTATTATTAGTACTACTATAGTCGTTATACGAATAGACTGACTAGTAGTCTCTAATAAACAATGTTGCACTGCTCCTCGTAATCGTCTACGTATTATATAACGAGGAGACCGACTTCGACTATAATAAATACGCACCCCTCCCTCGCATTTGATTTATTAAAGAACGACTCCTCGTAGTCATCTAAATTTAAAACTGTTGAAGTTCCAGTTCCACCTTCCACCAACCCTGGCTGCTGACTAATCTCTAATCATCGTACAACTAAAACTAGACAGATTACTTTGCCTATTATTAGACTAGTTAGTTTTAATTTAAAATGTATTATAATTTAAGCAAGGTCATTAGGGTTGGGTACACAGTATACTCGTATTTAACACTAAGTTATTAGGGTTAGGTTTTTTAAAGGAAAACTAAAACACAACACCAAAAAAGTAGACCGAAGAAGAGAGAAGAGAGAAGAGAGAAGAGAACGACGAAAAAAAAAAAAAAAAAAAAAATATAAAAAAAGCAATTTTTTCTCTTCTTCTCCTCACAACAAAAATGATGATTGTATAAGAAAACAAATTATGTGTTAGTATGTTTTAAGACTCTCATTTTAAATCAATCATTAAATATATATAGCCGTCGTTTATGTACATGAGCGTGTTGACTTAATAAATTTAATAATCTTACTCTTTACTTCTGCATTCACAAAAATAAATATATTTACGTATTGCTAAATTTAATTACTTAAATAACAGCCAATTTTCTTGTATATTATTTTTTTATAAATTATCGAACCGAGATCAAGATTACGTTTTCGTTAATTTTTTCCCAAGTGCTGTTCTTGGCGATTGGGTGCATAAATTATTTCTTGGCCTGCGTCTTCTTCACTCTGTACATGATCTTTTTTGAACGAAAAATGCTGCTGGTGTTGTCCCATTTCAACACCAAAGTACCAGGCACCTCTGCCACGTACTCTCCCTTTAGCTCCCCTTCTGAAGCGTCAACGATTGCTGGCGCGACAACTTCTGATTCTTTTAGGTCTGTTGCGGCAGCGAACGTGGCTTGAAACCCAATCGTGTAACTATCTAATTTCCACACCCACTCGACTGTCGTGCCTGGCTGGTTTATGTTGAGTTGAACATGAAAGTCGTCCCTGCGAGAGACCCATGCAGTCGTGGACCCGTGCTCGTCCTTCCGAAACAAGCGATCAAACTCCGTGTCGTTCTTGATCCCCCCCCAGCAGGCCGGGATTTGGTCCGCATCCAAAGACTCCAAAAGTACGGGAAGAAAGTCTACGCCAACCGCTCGGAGTTTCTGTTTGGTTCTGGCGGGAATGAAGGGGCGCATTATATTCCACGCCATCATCGCTAACCACCCGTTCCCGCAGCTCGTTATGCGGACGCAGGATTCTGGATAATGGCCATTCCCTTCAAAGACTCGCTCCAAGAACTTGTAACACGCACCATTAAACTGAAAAAGGCCAAACGTGGTCACGTTAATGACATCGTGCCGCCCTACGCACATGCCACGTTCTTTTGACAGATTGAACAATTTAAGATTGTACCACTCGTCCAGTGTTTGCGTATATTGGACGTACAAATTACCGAGTTCTTTGTCGAGCACTTTCCTTATATCTAGGTCCCCGATAGAGGTCACGGTCACCAAGTTTCCAAACTTATCAAAAGAATAGCATTCTCGCATGCCTTTTGCTATGATGTCCCACAACGGTTTGTACTGTGGCCATCGGTTCGGGTACACGTCCAACCCCATTTTAAGAATGTCGCTCCGACGTTCATCAATGTTGTTATCTTTCCGAAACTTGAGCATCGCCGTGTACGCTTCAGCGCTGGCCTCGACGTCACCGTCGTAGCCTCGACCTCGAAGAAACCTCAAGAACTTGTCATCGGAAACGTTCTCCTCTTGGTCCTTCAACGGAGAAGCGCTCAGCACCTCTTCACCAATAACTTCCTTCATACGAGCTATTTGTTTCTTTTCCTCTTCTGTAGCCTGCCCTTTCAAAAAAATGTCTGGCCTCTTCCCCGTAAGCTCATCCCAGTCTGAAGGCTTCTCTTGTCCTACCAAGGCAGCCATCTTTTTCCCTCTGGTATTTTCCGGTAGATTCAACCCTTATATGTATATAACAAATTGCTGGTTTCTCTGCCTGGTTTTTGATTGGTTGGTCTACCTTGAAGTAAATATCAATTGAACAAAACAGGATTCTTTTATAATTATGGTCGTAGTAGTATATGTAAAGAAGAATATACTTTGTATATGTAGACTTTGTACGATAAATTGTGTTTTGTTGTTTTGATTTTTTTTTTTTCATGATGATGATTGATGTTCTTTTCTTTTTTCTTCTTCTTACTTCTTCTTCTTCTCTCAAAGCGAAACAAACCTCCTCCTTTTCTTTCTTACAGCATAAGAATAGCAAAGGAGTTTCGGAGGAAGAAAGAAGGAGCCTTTTGTTTTTTAAATAATTGTTTTTAAGAAGAAAGAAAGAGAAATGAAAGCTTTGTTTCCATACTATCTTCCTATTACCAGGTATAATAATACGAATATCTAATCTTCAACTTTCTAAAAAAAAAAAAACTTCTTCTTTTTTTTTTTTTTATATTATTAAAATCTTCAAAAAAAATCTTCTTCTTCTCTTCTCTCTCTCACTCTCTCTTCTATTATAATTCTTTTTTATTTAGTCCTATTATTTGTATATATTATTATTATTAAGAAGAAAGAAAAGAAGAAAGATATTTATTACTATAATAATTTTTATTTTTTTTTATTTTTTACTCTCAATCGATCAACCAATTCAACACAACAACAAGAGCTCTCAACAAATAATATCCCCTCTCAACCCATCGAACTTTTTTATAGACTGTATTACAATTCTTAAAACATACAAGTCGATTATATTTGAACAGAAAGAAAATAGGTAACACAACTATATATTGAGTGCAGTACAAATCATAATTGCCATCGTTAAAATTGATAATGGAACAGACGATTGGAGGGGTCACGGTCGTTGTCCCGATCTCAGAGACATGGTATTCGGGGAGAAGTGGTGGTTTGGGGTTGTACATACGTGCGGAGGCTGAAATAGTTTCTTTGTACACAATGAATTTACATGTGTTTTCGACGAGTCAGTCGATTTTTGGAGATACAGCAATAGAAAATGTCCCGTTTGGGCTTTCCGTGCATGACGAGGCAAGCAAAACGTTCTCTCTTGACTTTGGACCCGAGCTTATGAATGCATTTGCAGGGACAGTAGTGACTTCAATAACTGGAAAATGGAACTCGAATGAAAATGCAGTCTATTTGAGTATTGGGATCACCTATGGCTGGGTGTCGTTTTCCTTGAACCCAGTCATGGACAACGTGCAGGAACCGTTTCGGTCGGCAACGTAAACGATGGGTACGAATGGTATTAAGTTACTCTTTTTCCACAAGATTCAGATTTTAGGTTGTTACTCTTTTTTTAATTGATGTTGTCATGATAGTAAAACACTTTTCGCACTCTCCTCAAAGCGGTCCCAATCCCCGAACGCGCTGCTGCATGGGCAACGCGCTTTTCCAACTCTCGGGCTGCATACCATAGAACAGCGACCCGTCTTCCGCGTCTTCAAAAACCTCGATCCCGTTCTGCTCCCCATTGTTGTCCTCCCTCGCCCTAAGCTCCCCGCCATTCGCGACGACGTCGTCCCTTTCACCAGTGTCCTCCCCCGCGGGATTTTGAACTTTTACCCAACCATCCGAGACATCGCTGCCATCGCTCGTGTTGCCCAGGTCTGACGGGAGGCTCCAGCCGATGCGGGCGTCCAAATCGAACTCCTCTTCTTCCGGATCAGAAGAGACCGGCTCGCCCTGCTGCCTCCCGCGGTTTTCCTGACTCTCGTCGAGAAAGTTATTTCTCATCACTTTGATGCCTTTCGTCCCTTCTTCCCCGTCCGCGTTAAACCCGATGGCAGCACCCCGCTGGCTGTTTTGCTCTAAATCTTCTGAAGTTGCCAAAGCCTCCGTGCTAGTTCCAACGTTGTCCCAGAATGAGCTTCCGTCGTCCATGTCTTCCGATTCGTACGAGACCCCGTCGCTTTCCCACGCGTTGCCCGGGGCAGCGCTTCCCGCCTCGGGGTACAGGCGCGCGTACAGCTCTTCTTCGAAACGTTCGGCTCTCCTGTCCGTGCTGCTGCTGCTGCTGCTGCTGCTGCTAGAGAGAGGCTCGGAGTCGCTTTCGTGCTCGCCCCCGTCGTCCAAGTGGTACATGTCGAACACATTATCCTGCACATTCCCCCAGGCGACAGGATTGCCGTCAATCTCGATGACGCACGGGGATTGTCCCGTCCCCGGCGCCTTCTCCGCCCCTGCGCGGGCCCCACCGTTGCTAATCGTGCTCGGCGAAACGCCCTGGCTGCGGTCGTCGTTGAACAAGTTGATGGTCGCGTACGCCGCCACGTCTGTGTTCTGCGCGGCGCTGCCATCGTTGCCTATCGGGTACCAAAACTGGCTGTTCTTGTCGACCACCGACTTCAGCGGCCGAATGCTTTGCACCCCCGTCGGCGACGGCTGGTACGCGGAGTCCCACGTTCTGCGGTCGCCAGGGCTCGCGGACAGTGGCCTTCCTGCCCCCTCCTGCCGAGTGGGGCGCAGCCGACGGTGCCCGTGGGATTTGTCAGATGAGGCCGCGGTCATCGGCCGCCCCTTCCCTTCCGTTCTAGTGGGACGAAACCTCTGGGCCCCACGGGCCTGGTCGCTAGAGGCGGCGGTCATCGGTCTTCCCCGGCCCTCCACGGGCAACGTCGGCTTCTCGAGGTCGATAAAAATGATTTCCCGCTTGTTGCCAAAGTAAAAGTACCGGCCAGACGTTTCGCTAAAAAACAGGGGGACCCACTCTATGCTCGAGATGTTCGGTATGTCCTTGAACAGGCTTGGGGTGCTCGACAGGGACGCTATTGGGTACACCAACGGGTTCGTGCCTTCCACGTCTAAGTTGGTCCCAATCGCGTCCACGTCGTTGTAGTCGACGTTGAACAGGGTTTTGCATATCAAGGACGACAAGTCCTCGGTCGGAACCCACACTTCTTCGTGCAGTCCTAAGTCGACAAAGTTGTCCTCCACCGAGACATCTCGAATGCGCAGAAACAGGAGCCCCCCCCATTCCGGAACCTGCAGCCGAAGCGTCGGGAAAAACGAAAGATGCCATAGCAGGAAAGAGGTGCTGAGCGCTTCTCCGTTGAAGGACCAAGAGGAGAACGTTTCCGATGACAAGTTCTTGAGGTTTCTTCGAGG
>LT642846.1:0-10104 GCA_900128585.1 Stramenopiles sp. TOSAG23-3 | reverse complement strand
TAAAATACAACGCGAATCCCAACAAAATATTCTTAATATATTTTCCTTCTTTCTTCGCGACGAACGAAGAAGAAGTCAAAAAAAAAAAAAAAAAGAAGAAGGAAGAGAAGAAGAGGAGAGAAGAGGAAGAATGAGTGAGGAGGAGAGAAGGAGTAGCTCAGGGTACCGCCGATTTGAGATAGAGCTGGACAAAATAAGCCACGACGATATATGTCATTCAATTCGGGATTATATAATATATGCTGTGTGTAAATAGTAGAAGAGGTTTACTTTGTCACTTCGCGAATATAATAGTTTTTATAATTCAAAAAAAAAAGAAATTACACCACACCGTAACGAACCGTGCCTGTTCCGCGGCCTGTTTAAAATTCTTTAATTATAGATGATGTCTTTATTATGGGATTATAACCCCGAGCAATACTCCGATAACCCTTCAAATTCTCCACTGCTATTATCCCATAATTTGACCATCAACTCCATGGAGTGAAACAGATAGCTGTGCCTAGGAAGACTCCCCGAAATGGAAAACAGGCCCTCCTGGTTAGCCCCGCAAATGGATGTTGCCGGCAAGTACTTCGCACTGGGGTCCAAAAACTTTGAGATCGGTGTCCCAACTTCCACGCTGACGTTCATGTACACCCCCCCATGGTTGTATAGCAGAGCCAACTGGCACACTCGTGCCATCTTTGCCCATGCCGGGGGCCCACGCCTTGACCACGTTTGCACGTCACAATATAACTCGTACAGCCCTGCAACACCAGCGTTCTGACATTCCAACGCGCACGCTTCATCGTCGTAAAGGCGAACCTCATACTCCGGGTTCAACGCCTGTATTTTGCGTATATTCTGCGCACTTTCGACCTCTTTTTCAGAAACCAACTGATCTTCTAATAGATTTCTCTGCATCCAAACAAAGTGAAGTGTTCGCGGTAAATGTTGAACAGCAATATTTGCCTGTTCCCCACGAATAAAGTGCCCCATCAGACTTCCATGCTCCCTCACATATACACCATCGGGCTCCCCCAGCATTTCGTGAGACATGTGGAACTCGAGGTGCCGGCCAAGGTCGTCAAGAAACAGGTTTGTGGAAGAAAGTTTTGCGGCCGTCCAGATGCTTGCACACCGACCAGGACATTTGTCACAATATCCCTGCGGCGCATCTACTAAAATGACATCCCAATGCTGCCCCGACACAGACGTTGGGAGTTGGCCACGAAGGTCCAGTTCAGGCCATCGTTCAGGATGTTTTGAGTAATGCGGGAACGACTTCGCCACGGTCGTGTTGTACTGAACACGGTAGACTTCTAGGTCGGGATTTAGAGCCGTGATTTTCTTCAACCATTCCTCGTGATTTTCAAGAAATACAACTCGCCCTGTCGTCTGTTCCCTCCAAAATTTGCTGTCATGCCCAAGTCCCCAAACAAGCAAGTCTCCATCCGTCGGTAGCTTTTCCAGGACTGCTTTTACCTGGTCTATTCCAATTTGCATCCCTTTCGGAAGGCTGCTTGCACTGATTTTTCTGTATGAACTTCTCTCGTTTTGGAAGCTCTTGGTATCCGTGGGAAGGGAATCGTCATTCAACGAGTTTACCGAAGTGTCATCGATGAAACCCTTAAATATTTTAGTACAGATCCCCATTTTGTGCGGCACGCAGGAAAGCACTAATGTATGGTTTACCGTTATCGTTTCCGTCGGCCCAAGCGTTGACAAATCCAACCCAGACAAACTTCCCTCTTCGATAAAAATTGCGCCCCCCCAAGCCGCCCTGTTCTCCACAAACTCCGTCTCCAAAACTGAAACAAGGGCCATGTTATGATCAACGTTGATCGCACCACCGCACTCCTCTGCATAGTTGTGGAAAAAGACAGAATTTTCTATTCTTAGTATTGCCCCTGCGCCAACATTCACAGACCCGCCTTTTCCGTGCACGCCTACAACGCGGCCACCAGTCAAATTCAACCACTTCAGTGTCAACGTAGGCGAACCCGCCAGAATTGAAAAATGGCGATCGCCTATGCTGGCAACAATTTTTGAACAACTAGACTCCCGTCCCGTGATTTGGAGATCACCATCGACCACAACTTCCTTTGCCATTGTGCAGTCAACCCACTGCACATGGACGCCACTGCTTGCGCTACAGTCCCAACTTTCCGCATGGATCCCCCGCGTCCATGTAACGCACACAAGCGCGAAAAGAAAACAGGAAAACATTGCTTATGACCGATTATCCCACTTTGCATTGGAATAAAAATCCATCATACACATTTGTTTTTCCATATTAAATTCCAAAAGTACACTTTCCTCTTTTCTTTCTTGGTATAGTAATCCTTCAAAATAACATTATTATTTTTGAAAACATCAAAAACAAAAAACTGTTTTTTTTTGTTGTTGTTTTGTTTGCATCATCATCACACCATAGCTCATCATCATCATGCACAAAAAATATAATATTATACGAAATATTGTTTTTTTTTTAACATTCACACAGCATCATATAATATCGTATGATGATGATTGTGTGTCAAATATACAACAAGCAGCTTGTTTTTTCACCTCTCGCTAGCGCAACAACCAAATGTCAAGAACCCGAAGAGGTCGAAAGGTTTCTTTTTATTATTATTTGCCTCTCTCTCGTCGTCTTCCATGGCCTGCAGATCGAGCGAGCTATGAATAATTTCCATCCTCTCTAGTCCTTCGGAAAATTTGTCCGACAACAAAGACGTTTCCTCATTCAGGACGGCGTTCTTTTCAGTTTGAGAAGGGTTCGGTTTTCGCTTCCGAACGTCAGCGCTTTTCAATTGGGGCACTGGTTTAGAATCAGTTGCATTCGTGTTTTTAATTCGTTTGTGAGCTGCACGAGTTTTAAGTGAGGGGCGGGGCGCTGCTCTAGTTTTCTGAGCAACGTTATTCTCAAAACGTTTTAGAGATCGCGGAACCTTTGTTGTCGGCGTAGGGGAACGAATCTCGATTGACTCTGAACTGCTGCTGTCATTTCCCGAGTCGCTGTTGGTGTCTTCTGCGTTGATGTCTGGATTACGCCCAGGGGATAGTTGTGGCCGGGTTTCCAAGCCCTCTTCCGAATCGGAACTGCTGCTATTTTCGGAACTGCTGCTTTCACTATCCGAAGCTGAACTGCTGCTCTCACTGCCTGAGCTTGAGCTGCTATCGTTGCTTTCTCCTGTCTCAGCAACAGTGGGGGGGGCGCTTGCTGCCGCCCGGTAATTGGGACGCCGCCTGGGATCCACGTTTAGCGCATCCACCGTTCGGCCCCTGGACCGTGTCGCTGCGTTGCCGGCAACTAGAGATTCATTCAATGACTGTTCCAATCCCTCGCTGACGGCGTGTTTTCTATTTTCGACTGTGTTTCCCTCTGCAGATGTCCACCACTCCTTGAACTGCTCGTATCCAATTGTTTTTGCGCCCGATGTGTCCATTGCTTTCATGACATCCAGCAACTTGCTACCAGAGATGGGCTTCCCAAGAGTAACCAGCAAGTTCTGAATTTCGTTCTGTTCCAAAACTCCTGATTTATCAAGGTCAAATTTTTCAAACAATTGCCTCAAATCGGTTTCTTGCCAGATGCGAGACGGGGAAGTTTTGATGGAGGACTCGTCAGTTTGGGACATGAATTCATCCACGTAAGCATGAAGCAATATTTCGATCAAGTGTGCACACTGGTGATCGTAAAAGAAGTAAACATTATCCTGCAGCCACATGACAAATACATCCCCCATTGTGCCCCATTTTGTGAGCTGTTCGTAGCGAATGGTCGTAATTTCCGTATGAGACCTACCGTCCATGTCGACAATTTCTTCAAGCTGGTGTATCCCACAATGCCCCAACCCGACCGAAGTATTTTTCATGCTCTCAATTTGTAAGTCCATGTCTTCTCCTACCTCGCTTCGATCCATCCGCAAGTATTTCACGTCAAAGAATATACTGCAGTACATTTCTTGAAACCACATGCTGCATTGCCGTAAAAGCTGCTTTTGCGCCCATACTTCACCCGGGGTGTCAACCAAAAGGCAGGGATCCATGTGAAGCCCACAACAAATATTCTGCTCGCTATGGGGATCGTCCTCCAAGTCCCAATCAAACAGAACCCCTTGGCGTTTCATTTCTGATTCCACTTGGCAAAACCACGCCCAAAGCGTTTTGTGGGCAGTGCTCTTTCCTTTCCATACAGCGCCAACGTTCGCATTGCCCTGGGACCGGGAGGCATGCAATGCCTTCATCCCATGTATGGCGAAAATCACCGCTTCCGTGGCACCGCATTCGTCCATAATTCCTTCACACCGCTTTTCGTCGACAATCACGCCGGACATGTTTTTAATTAGTAAATTGACTACTTTTATCTGGGAAAGGTCTAATTGTTCATACGGAACTGCGTATACTTCCCCAATAATGTCATTGAATACTTTTTGAACACGCGCTTCTAGCGGGGAGGACTCTAGGGATTCTGAAGGGTCGTCAACGAACGGGACAGCCTCGGGGGCGCAGATGCTCTTGAACTCCTCTAAAATACGATCCGCCAGCGACTCTTTGTCGCATTTATACAATTCCAAGAGTCGGTCTGGCACGTAATTTTGCAAATGATCGACCAAATCAACGGACTGAAAAATGTCGTACGATCCCAGGTCGCCCATTAACAACAGCGCTGCCAGTTCTATACTTCGCCCAACGTGGGGACGGTAGGCATCGGCAAGAATTCTATGGAGTATTTCTGCATACTGCAGGCGATGGGCGGACGCACTGGTTTTCGCCTCCATTTCAAATTGGCTCCAGGGTACATACAAATTTCTTCTAAATACCAAGCGGTCTTCTTTCCCTGCTTGGAACCGATCGACGATAGTCATTATATTTGCCGTCTCGTCGAAAAACCATTTTTTGATACCATTGTTTCGATAATGGAACAGTGAAAATTCGGAATCGTTCTGTAGCAAAAGACGGCATTTTATTTGTACACACAGGTGCTTTATGGTAGAGTGGATGGTAATTTTAAATTTCTCTTTGGCACCGTCGAGAAAGTATATGTCAATGTCCGAGCACACCTGCGAATTGTACTCCCCTTCTTCGCTTTGAGGCGTTCGGACCCTGTTTATGTGCTGGAACCGTGGTGACGACGGACGAATGTTGCCAATTACTTTAATGTTGTTGATCTTATGGTTTTCAATAAGCAATGACGTCCTTGTTTGTCCTGCTTTCTTTGCCCGATTCGCAAAATACCGTCGTTTTGATTCCATGGACATGCGCCTTCCTTTCTTTGCATCGGCTGCGCCGTTGCTCGTCGCGTTGTAATGTACGTATGCGTTAAATATCGACGAGAGCTTGGCATCTAATTTGTATGCGACAGCGGCAACCATGAGCAAAAATTCTTCGAAACTGACCTGTCCATCTCCATCCTGATCCATCCCGTGCAGAATGTTTTCTATCTGGTCCGCTTCGACCTGGAAGTTGTCAAGTTCCTGAAATAGAGCCTTGGTTTCATCGTGGTTTAAAACGCCGTCCCTATTCTTATCTGCTTTGGAAAAGACTGCAAGTAATCTATTGTATTCGTTGCGAGTGAACAAGGCCTTGATGTCCCCCGGTACAGTCGCGGCTGCCATCTATATGTATAATGGGTCCTGCCCTTCCAACTCACAAGTAGACACAAATGATGGTGTGTTTGATCTGGTTGTTCTTGAAAATATGCACAAGCATTTAGTTGTAAATGTTTTGAAAAAGAGAACGAAGGACTCAAATGGTATACATGTTCAAGTGATTTCGTTCATATTTCATCAGGCGATCTTTCTCGAACAATATAGAGAATATGGAATTTTATTACAACACACGTTGTCCTCTATCCCTTCGTCGTCCGAGTTTTGTACAAATAGTTAAATATATATTTAAGGGGTTGCGATTCTATGAGGGAATACTGTTATTTAGTAAACTCATTGATAAATATATTGTATGCCAAAGGCTCGTATAGTTTACCTTAATTACTGATGGTTTAAATCTCGTTCATTAATAATATGACACAATATATTTTTTAATAACGTACAGAAAAAATAATATAAGAAAAGAAGTTAATCTATATCTAGGATTATCTAATAATCTGCGCATTTATGAATAATGTTTTTGCCTGCCAATACAACTCTGTAGTTACGGGGACATGGTTTTCAGGAGATATTTCATTTTTTTGTTCTTGAATTTCTTGACTCGATCATGAATTTTATTCAGTATAGAACTCGCCCAGTTCCCGGTAGACCGCTGATCATCATCATTCCGCTGGCTCAAGTCAAGGACAGCATCGGGATCGTGCTTGTAACAGCCTTGTTTGTACTCTACCGTCTGCCTCTCCGCTTCAAAATTGCAATTGTCCTCTTCGTCTGAAGAATTGTTTTCCCAGTACTTCTTCGTTTTCTTGGGCATGCCTAAAATGTTTCTTGCCAGGTGTTTCCCCAGACCATGACGTTTAAAAAATCGCGCCATTGGCTTTGGGATTTTGTTTCGTGCCCGTGAATGTTTCCAAAGTTTGATCCAAGTTGGTCTGTGCGCCACAATGTAGTCTTCTATGTACTTTTTTCTTTTCCTGCGTGCTTTTGCCAACTGCTTCTTAGCTGATTGCTTGCGACGTTCTCTTTCCTCGGTCATTTCCGTGATCGCACCAATATTATCGAGGTAGTTTCGGAACGCTTTTGCATCCGCTTGAAAACTGGACTTTACTATGAACGATATACTCTGCATTTGTTGAGTTCGTTTTTCCACTAAACGGACAAGCCGTTGGGACACTACTTCGGATTCTATTAAATTGAATCGAATGTCTAGTACAACCAGCGAACAATTTGTATTTTCTAAGACAGAGCAAAGTGCACTCGCCCCGATAGATGAAATTTGATTACCAAACATGACCAATTCCTTTACCGTGTCATTGAACTCTAACATGTCGGCCATGTAGGTTGCCCCGTCATTGCTAATTCCATTTTCTGCGATGTTGAGCTTTTCAAGGCATATGTTAGTGCTCAATGCGTGCGACAAGCAGAGTGCACCCTCATCGCCGATGGCATTCCCCCACAGCGTCAATGCCTCGGGGCGAAATCCGTGTCCCCCCTCCAAAATATTTGCAATGACTCTTGCCCCAGCGGGAGCGATGTTATTGAAGGATAGATCTAGCAATACTATATTATGTACGGACTTGTATTCGATCAATTTTCCCCCCAACACCTCCAGGTCCGAAGGGGTTAGCACCCCGCACCCCGCAATATCTAGCTCTTCTATATAACTACCCCCGTCTTTGATCTCTGCCAAAGCTTCATTAAAGTATTTCAGGCATTGGACCCGAGAATGTCGCCTCGTCTTTCGACGTGTCTCATCCCCTTCCATAATCGCACGGACTCTCCGCCGACGTCGCGGGGTTATCGCATTGTGTTGCATCTGTCATGCGTTCAAGCAGTAATGTTCCATCTATGCTAGGAAAGAGGACCGTTTCCTGAAGAAGATTCCTGGCTGTGAGATATATTCTGTTGGGATATAAAATTATACACGAATGAATCTATATACTCCTTATTTTATAGGCATTGGTAAATATCATCCAGGACATAATAAAATAAATAGAATCGGCGGGTGTAATTAGAGTATAGCTAGTAGATGAAAAGTGTGTGCCCCGGTTGGTGGTGGTGGTACATTTTATTATATTACAAATAGTTAGTACTGTTTTTTATATTTAATTTAATTGGATTATTATTATGATGCCTACGCGTTGTTGTTATATATAATAAAAGTAACGGACCATTTTTTAAAATTATTTTATTCCCCTTCTTTGATTTTGTTTGTTCTCTTTCTTCGATAATATTCACAAGTATGCAATAAAAAACTAAAAAGTATAATACTAGGAGAGCAAAAAATACCCTGTGTCCGCTCCGCTTGAATCACACCCAACGTACGTACGTAATGTTACTCATCAAACTCGTACCCGTCAATAATTTCCATGAGCATGTCCCTGCAATGAATGCTGGACCGCAATTTGATGGCGGCCAAAAATGCACCCGAGAGTTTTCGATGAAGCGAGTACGTTTCTGTGGGTGGCGGCTGAAGACGATCCCGGCCTATGGTCGGCAACTCCCCTGTCACCCTGGACGTTAGGGCGTCTTCCTTCTGCCCAAACTGGAACGCAACGTTCCCGGGCTGTTCCCGAAATGGTTCGCCGACGACCATCCCCGCCGCTATGTGCGCAGCTATCATTTCGTCCGACTCTTTCCCGTTCAAAAACCCCGCCTTCACCGATGCGTCCAAAAATTTCCCCTCGTCCCTGTCCGCCGCCCCCCAGACCATTCTCAAGTACTGGTCGACGAACGCCTTGTCAAAGGAGCGGGCAGCGCCAAAATCTATCAAGTGGCACGTGTTCGTCTCTTCGGCAAACAGGAAGTTGGACCAGTTCGGGTCCGTCTGCATGTAGTTCCACTGGAAAAGCTCCGTCAACGTCAGGCGGAGCATGGCAATGCCAACCCCGTCCCGGGTCGCCTTGTTCATTGCGGCGACTTGGTCCAATGGCACCCCGGGGACGTACTCCGTGGTCAACACCCGTTTCGAGCAAAGTTCTGGGTACAGCGCCGGCACCGAAAACTTTACGCCCCCCTCCGTTTCGACCCCATGGCTCAAGACCCGGTCCGTTCGCAGGAGGCCCCGGTAGTGCTCCTGCGCCTTGGCCTCGTTCTCGTAGTCGCACTCTAGTTTCAACTCCTTTCGGGCGACGTCCATCGCCCTGTCTATGTAAAGGCCTTTCGGGACGACATTCGTCAGCCTTACAATGGTCATTAAATTCTTTACATCGCTGTCTATGCTGGTGGCTACTCCGGGGTACTGAATCTTTACCGCTACGTTTTTCTCTACTTCCTTCTCTTGCCTCCCATACTCTGTGACGTCCACGACGGGGATTTTGATGCGCCCGTAGTGGACTTGCCCCAACGATGCCGCGGCAATGGGGACCGTGTCGAACTCCACGAATCGCTTCTCTTCCCATCCCTCGCCAAGGTCTTCCTCCAAAATGCCCTCCAGCTGTTCCATCGGCATTCGGTCGGCGCCCTCCCGCACGCGCTCCAGTGCGTCCGTGAGCTCCTTTGGCAGGACGTTCTCGTCCTGAATGCTCAACATTTGGCCTAACTTGAGCGCCGCGCCCCGCATACGACACAGCGCCGCCGCCAGCACCTCCACGTTTTCCCCCGACTTTACAGAGCCGCTGGTGATTGTCCCTACGGCCAGCCTTGCACCCAACATGCCAAACCCAAACACCCGGGACAGTGGGGTTGCGGGAACCGACGCTTCCGCCGTTGCGGCGTATTTCCGCTCTGTTAACGGGGCGTCGTCCACGTGCACGACCTCCTCTTTGTTGGCTTCCGTGCGGCTCTGGTTTTCTGCCTTCGGCATCTGCGAGGCAATGTTCGAATACAAGTCGACGACCGCCTTCTCCGCCGCCGGAAGAAACTGAAATCGGGGGTCTTGGCGCGTCATCCTCTTTATATGTTTGTACACCAACGACCCACCTTTGATGAGGCGGGTCACGTCGGTCGCACTCGGGGTAGACGCCATTGCGCAACGAGTTCCGAGCAGTACAATAAAGTGCAGAAACGCAAGAAAGGTAAATAAACCGCTCGCTTGGACTGCCCTTCAACGATTAAAGCAGGCAATAATTAAGAATACCAAGGGAAAAGCAATAGACGTCTTGTTATCTATCGATCGTTCGGATCCAAGACTATATTACTTTTTAGGTAAGACAGACTTTTTTACAACACAACAACAACAACAACAGCAAAAAAAAACAAATAAAAATATCATTTTCTTCTTTTTCCATAATTACCATAACTAAGGTATTTTATCCTCGTATGTATTATATATATATAATTAATGTTATATCAATAGTTAAAGTTTATATGAATACATTATACCTTAATTATAAATAATTTCTCTTTTATTTTCCTTTTTTCTTCTTCTTTATTTTTTTTCTTTCTTTCTTCTTTTCGATCATCATCTGTTCTTCTTCTTGTTCTTCTTTTCTTTCTTTCTTTCTTTCTTTCTTTCTTTCTTTCTTTCTTTCTTTCTTTCTTTCTTTCTTTCTTTCGACTCTTTCTT
>LT642842.1:0-10175 GCA_900128585.1 Stramenopiles sp. TOSAG23-3 | reverse complement strand
ATCTGAAATTAAAAACAAAAATTGGCGGCCTGTTATTTACATACTTACAAATTGTAGTAAATTAAAAACAAGAACATTGGCTGTTAATTTAAGTAATTAAAATTAATGTGCTGCGAACTGATCTCAACTATTGTGATTTTAGTAATCAATATTGCCCTTGTCACTTTGTCTTGACTATCATTTTCATGTGTACTCCATGCATGATCCGAATCGGTGTATTGAATTGCGTCGATGTCAAAAGACCCCTAATCAACTTCCTCATCCGATATCTCAGTCATAGATGAATCATTCCTTGTGTGGTTTTAAGAAGAAAAAAACATATTATAGAGAGTATGCTTTAAGACTCTCACTTTATATCTTCTACATATACCACGAAAGTGAACCTGCTGCATTAGTCCCTTACGAATGTGGATCCTGCTCATTTTGTCCATTAAAGGTTTACGTTCCTTCATGTACTGCGAACTTATCTCCTGAAATTTATTGCGTTCTATTCACATCATGTCACGGCTCTCCCCAGGTAGAAGACGGCAAACAGCTGCTTCCAAATTTTCTTCACATGCACAAGGGTGACGAAAGTCGGCCGAACGTCAGTTTTGCCATCATCGTTTTGTGGCAATAAATGTCTCTTGATATCGTACCCCAGAGGTAACTTTATGCCCACAACCAATGAAACCGGCGGTTTGCTGCGCCTACCATCGCCATTAACCCCCGTGCCCGCAAGCTCTTCGAGAATAGTACGCAACGGCTTCTTGTTGAAAAGAATCTCGTTCGATTTGTCATAACCCAATCCACCCCACGGTGGGTCAAAAATGGCGCATACAGGAGCCCTATTTCTCTGCTGCATACCCGCTATGCTATCTTCGCAGTAACACGTCACTTCGGCAGTGCTAGACCCACAGGAGGATTGTTTTTTAACATTCTCCAGGAGTAACTGGTACCTCGTTCGATCGGTCTCGTAGCAATCGACACGGTCAAAGTGTCGAAAAGATTTCACGGCGATGCTACCCACGCCTGCAGTCATGTCAACAAAACGTGTTCGGCATCCTCCTCCATTCCACTTCATGTAATACTTTTTCACCAGTAATACCATTTCTTTTGCAGACCTCCCGCAAGTCACACTGAACATGCCTTCGGCATCGGTAGCCACCAAATGATTGGCGTGCTTCAATTTTGGTGGTGCCACCACTGTTTTCGGTTCTTTCAGCGGGAACACTAGTGATCCTATCACCAGAAACAACGTGGGACGGGCGCCAAGAAAAGATTGCAGCTCCTTCAAAGCTGCCAGGTGCCATTCTGCTGACCCTACTATTGCGCCTGTCAAGTTTGGGCGCGCATCGTTGCAGTAAAAACGCTTCAAACGAAGGTAAGTGTGCAGGTCCGTGTGAAGCCTTTTAACGAGCCAGTGAACCGGTGCACCCAGTTCCACTTTGTCGACGCTTTCTTTTCGCTTTACGCTTCGTCTTTGCAACTTCAACATACGCGAATTCAATAAAGCCAATGCCTTGTTCTCTAGCGATGAGACGACTGTCTCTTCATTGCACGCGGAGAGGGCGCTTCTGATGTGACTGCTAAAGTCAACAGTTTTATCAACATTCACAAGTGACACGATATGCGAGCGTTCCGTGGGCCGCGTGCAATGAAATATAGTAGGGTAACTTTCTAAAAATTTGAGCAACTTTGATCGTTGCGCGTACAACAACTTTTGGATCCTTGGGTCGTAGTAAGGCAAGCCCGTGGCAAGGCAAGCGCCGCCATCAAGAACAAGATGGCCAACTAGAATTTCGCACAACGACGCTGCTTCAGTATTCTTCCCATTGTTAGCCAATAACATCACTATTCAGTCGTCCGCATTCTCCCCTTCCTTCTTTCGCCAACTGATGCTAACTGGTGAAAACGAGGAACACAAACACCCCCTGCTTTAAAAAAACAAAACGAATGCTGTTATTTAGATATCATTATAAAAGTTTTACCGTGTGAATTGTTTGACTCCCCCCGTTTAATTCGTCTTTTGCGTATTATTATTTTGATCTTCTATCTCATCACACAGAAGACGAAAACTACGTCTTTCTTTCTCTACTACTTGGCAATCGATATTTCTTCTTTAGATATTTATTTTTTGTAGTTAATTGAATTATTTTATAGGATACATATTAAAATAGATTCTATGCTAAATTTATTATAACATTGATGCATTTGATCATAGATAGAATTATAGAATAGTCTAAATAATCTTAACTACCAGTTTGGGTAAAATCGACCCAAAATTTGTTCGTTTTCAGTTTCTTTGTGGTGGGTTCGGTTTTTACATTCAGTTGATAACTACATGCTACTAGAATTGCGCAAAAAAATGATTAATGGTATAGATTAGCATGGAAATAGGAAGAAGAAGCATTGAGCGAGAAGGACGATTTTCTCCTCTTTCTTCTCGTTGTTCTTTCTTCTTTTTCTTCTTCTTCTCGTCGTCAGCAGACTACTTTGCCGTGCTCCGTGAAAAGAGTTATTAGTTCTAGTATTGGTGTGTTTACAATAAAAGTGGTTGGTGGTTTTCAAGCAGGGGGTTACAGTGAATGAACATTGTTTTTTTTTGGCGACCTGTGCATTTGCTTCTATTTTAATAAGTGGGTGTGTTGTAGAGGAATTGGCATCGCTGCAAAACCGAACTAAGCGACGAAAATGGCCACGCGAAGAAAAAGCGGATGGTCTGCTGTTCAGAAGCAGGTCGCGGCCAAAACAAACACAAAAAATAAACGCGACCGGGAGTATGAAACACTGAAGACGCTCATATTAGAAAAAAATGTTAGCCTCAAACGTACAAGGCAGGCAATTGTGCGCAACTGGGTCAAAAAACTTGATGAACCCACTACTGTGCTGGTGTGGAAACGGTTGCGAAACACGTATGCCCAAGCACTTCTGGGACAAATGGACCTGCCTAACTTTAGAGAACCGTTCAACAAAAATCCACCTGCCCAATTGGGAAATTTTTCCACGCACGGGAAGGGCGTGTCAAGAAAGAAAGTTGCAAAGAAGGCCAGTAATTCCGAAGAAAAAGGCCTTCTAAAGACTCCAACGTCCACGCCAAAACGCATGGGAAACGGAAGTGCGGCCAGCCCGTACGCAAGAAACGCGCCGCAGGGCAAACGCGACGGCGAGGGCTATGCGACTTCCCCCTCTGAAAAATCCCCATCGAGGCGTGCTGAAAAATCGAACGGAAAGCAAACGCCTGGATCACGTGTAAAGATTACATCCCTAGGGCTGCTCACGCCAGCCGATAAAAAGTACATGCACGATGCCCAAGCACTAAAGGAGGAAAAGGTTCAGTTGGAAGAGATGCACGAAGTGTCCATTAGTAAACTGAAAGCAAAAATTCTTCAGTTAGAAACCCTGATTTCCGCTCAGAAGGCCAGGATTGAATTCCTAGAACGAGAATCAAAGGATATAAAATCCCACGGAAAAATTGAATTAGAGCGGAACCAGAGTTTTTTCGAGGCGAGGTTGAAAAGGATGAAGTCTGAGCACGAGCAGGAGAAGATGAGGCTCGCCCCAGCGGTGCAACTTCATCCTGCAGAAATTGAATTGGCAAAGAAAGGAAGCATTGGGGTAAGTAAAATTATTAGAAGAGCAAAGAAGGCAGGTTCAACGCAGGCAAATGTGAAAATGCAAATGCGTGCCTTTGCTGCGAGCAGTGCGGCCAAAAGAAATGGTTCCAAACAGCACCAGGCGAATGCCGTTCCTGTAACGGGGGGGGGCAGTGCCATTCCAACACCGGAATTTTTTAAATACTTGGACGATTTTACCAAAGCTACAAAAAACATTACTGAAAAATTTAGAAGAGACAATCCCTTGGGGGACAATGGTATCATCAGTCCTGTGAAATCTTTGTCATATCAACGATATGATGCCTAACTGCGAACAAGAAATGTGCCGGCGGGGTTGATTGCGTGTGTGTGTCTGCTTCAGAGGTTTCCTGCTCCTCGATTTGTAAATTAAAAACAAAAAATTATAAATTCGTATTAATTATATACCATTTATTACATTTTCACGGCGGTACCGTACGATAATATAATACCATGCTACAGGAAGATCAATTACCAAGTATTAGTACTTCAATAAAAACAAAAAATTGGCTGTTTTTTTTTTTAGTAATTAAAATTTATCGTCTTCATTTTCTTGTTTTTAATATTATTATACCGCGAAAATGATTATTTATATAATTTTGTACAAGGATTGAGTCACCTATGAGTGAGATATCGGATGATAAGTTCGAAATTTAGAGTTCAGTTCGCAGTACATTAATTTTAATTACCTAAATAACAGCCAATTTTCTTGTTTTTATTATAATTTTAAATTAATATAAAATGGCGGTTATTTAGGTAAACTGTTCTCTAAGGCGCTGTGTCTCTTTTTTGGAAAAAGTACTAAGACTTTAAGCATTCTAACTCGAACTGTCTTCAGTTGCTTTCCTGAAAATCTTCCTTCATCACTCTGTCGATTAACTTTCTTAGATCCACGCGCTTGAACGTTTGTGGGAGCCCCATTGCTTTCCCTGTAAATCCTGTTACCAGCGGCAGCAAAGCTCCGATTCCTGCGGCTATTGCGCTTCCCCCAGTAAAGGCGTGGAATCCAAAAAGTATGAAAGTTAGAATGCAACCCAATGAAACTACAACGTATAAAACAGAACTCAGAAGATCCTGGCGGCCTAATCCCAGCCTTGAGAGGACGCTTTTTGACATTTCAGCCTGGAGCTTATCCATGGCTCCTCTGAATTCGTTAATGTTCAGGTTACCTTCGTTGCTAACGTCTGAATTGGCAAACAGTTGTCTCATTTTGTGCTCGCTCAAGTTCAAGCTCAAAGTATCGTTACATAGCATTTTGTACTCTGCATAATCTATTTTTCCATCACCACTAGTGTCCACTTCGTAAAACATTGCGTCGTACTTATCGGATGGTGAAACATCACGCATTGCTTGCATTGCTTTCAACTTCAATTTCATTGCTGTGTTCCGAATTCTCTCCCCGTCCCTTATAAAAGTAAGGGCCTTGTCGAGCTCATTTGGCAAATAGAGTTCAACGAAATCTATCACTATCTTTTTTCCATGCTGCAGCGTTTGAGCAGGACTGTCCGATGACGATAAGATTGCGTGAAAATGGGAATAAAATGTTTCCACTTTTTTTATGTTTTTGTGTAATACATCTTCATGATCTCCTGTTTTTTCATTTACAATCATTTGTCCGGCAAGCCAACGTGTCAGACTCTCTAAAACGTCAGGCATGTGCCTGTGCGGAAGCACCTTCATATTTTTCAAAATTATTTCGTCAAGGAAATTATGAAACACGCTCACTATGTCTGTATCAGTGACGGTATTTTTTTCATCTGAGTGTTTCTTTTCCAGACTCAAAACAGTCGTGTCCTCCTTACTGTCTATCTTTCGTAATATTTTTTTCTCGTTTTCAATAATTTTCTGAAAATCCTTGTTGTTCATTTTCACGGCGGGAACAGAAAAAAGCAATTGAATCACTCTGCCAAAAAGGTTTACCAATGTTTTAAAGCCCTTCATATTATTCTCATCCGATTCAGATTTTGTCAAAGAGATTTCATTCTTTGGGTTAGGGTTGGGAAAAAATGAATTTGTAATTCGGGATAATCCTATTTTCCACGTGCCAGACTGGAAGAACTGCGTGCCGCCGTTCAAAGCGATTGGGATCATCCTGATTACATCGTTTTGGACATCTTTAAGAATCTTGACCAAACCCTCTACATCTTCTTCAGTCCGAATGCTGTTCCACTGCTTTAATATTTGAGGAATGTACAAAACCTTCACCAAATAGATATTCTTCATCAGTAATGTGCATGGAAGTGTTTTCTTGTCTGCGCTCTTCGACCTTTTGTTCCCTTTTACGGTATCATTTGACTTCGTCTTCGTTACAAAAGAAAAAATATCAAGAATGTGGTGCACAAACGTTAGAAATATCTTTTCATCCTCAAACAGCACGCCTGCGACCCAAAATATAAGTTTTACATATTCCTTTGTGTTCGGGTCCGCATTGTTTTCTGAAACGATGGTAAGTGCTTCTGCTTCTAACTTATTCAACCAAACGTGAGCGTAGAAATTGTCTCGGGATGCTAATAAGCCCACTGTGTAGCACACGAGGCGAACAGGCGCCTTGTCTGGCTTGGGCACCTTGTCTTCCTCCTTACAGCAGTATTTTTCAACCATTTTTTCCAGCGTCTTTCCTAGGAACGACCTAAAAGACGTTGCGAGCTCAGGCTTTGGGTGCATAAGACATTTGACAAATTCTTTAAGAATGAGAAGAGCAAACTCGAACTTGTGAGCCTTCTTGCTAAGCTCGTCTAAAACGTATAAATTCGGATGGATGCTTTTTGGGACGTGAGATTTGCATAAATTTGCTAAAGTGCTAGTTGGCGATTCACTTTTCAATACTTCAAAGATTTTGTTTTCAAGAAGCAGTACTCGTTTTACCATCTTGTCCGTTTCAATGTCGTCTTGTCCACGGCCTGGCTTGCTCTCCAGGTCTTTGCTTATCTTCTCAATGCTGTTATCAACAATCCGGTAAATAATGCCATTCAACAAGTCTTGAAATTGTAAATTCAGAACATCGTTTACGAGTTCTTTTATGCCGTCCTCCGTTTTTAGCTTGTTGTAGATTTCTAGGGGGGATTTTTTCTTTGTCAAAGCAGAGAAAACGCCCGGTAAAGCTGGCAATTTTACATTGCTAGTCGCTGCAGCAACGCTTGAACCAATTTCATTCTTTGACCTCCTTATGATTCTTTCAAACATTTCAGAAACGTACACCTTAATCTGCAACTTTGCTTCGTGTTTCATAGCCATGAAATCAGACACTAACTTGTAAAATGTCCCAACGAAGACCATTCCTGCAGATGCAAAAGCTAGCATTCTCTCTGGGTTAATTATTGCCCCCAAAATCCACCATATCAGGACAGTGGTAGCATACGCCAAGTAAAAAGACAGTAACAAGTAAATGGACAGTCTGAACAAGAAATGGATAATCCTGCAAACCCTTCGTGCAATAGCATACAGGACTGATTTGCATTTGTCTTTAGTTGTCGGAACACGGGTTATTGAGTCTTTTGTCATGGATGTAACTTCCACGTTACCTTCATCGTCTTTCTTGATACAAATATAGCTGTCAACAGTCCCATCCCTGAGTATATTTTTTCTGTAAATTTCGTACTCGTGCAGCGATCTTGAGTCACAACAGAAACAGCAAGACGTTTTTGCAATGTTTTGCAGTTTGCGCATGGTTCCCGAACTAGATTTTGTAGGTCTTTCTCTTTGCCTAACAGTATCTTTTGTCTTGAAATATTTGTCTGAATTAGGTTTTTCCAATAAACTAGAGGACACGTAATATATGAACAAGTCAAGGTTTGCCAACACAAAGTACAGTAAACCAAGAACGATAGGGACGAACAGGGGTTCCATCTCATACACTCTAGCGATAGTATATGGACGATATCGCAAGTCTTCGTACTGAAACATGGGCGATGCAGTGAAAAACTTGGCCTGGTGGTGGTGAAAGAGTATGATTGCCGCACCGGGCAACAATAAGAATAGTATCAAAAATTCCTGTGAGGCAACCAGCCCAAGCCAGATCAATGACTCGTAGAGATAGTCTATGCCGGTCACTGGTTTGTTTAGAAAAACGACTTCGGTTAACCGCCGTTCTTCCCGGTTATAGTTTATATCAAAGCACTCTCGGCTTAGCATTTTTTCGATAGCATTTACATTGACTTGTTTTTTTTTCAATTGTCTGTCGAAACGATACTCATCGTACCGTGCCTGTAGGTTGGCCAGTGAAATACCTTTAGAGTTGGAAAGCTTACGAAAGCTTTCTTCAAATTTTCCTGCTGGCTCAGAGTGGTCATTATTTCCATCAGAAATTTTTATCTTTGCAGTTTCTCTGACATATTGCATTTTTAAATTCATGCAAGATTTAATCTTGAACTTAGTGAGAATCCACAGCCATTGATTGGTTTTTAAGCCCGACCACCATTGAGCCAATACCTTTTTCTCGTACAAAAGATGGTTTCTTAAAAAAACTTCCAGGCCGCCTGCCTTGGAAGGCCTGATTCGAAACTCATAGAAAATTAAAGGTACTTCCCAAAAAGACAGCTTGTCAATATTACCGATTTGGTTTTTTTTGTACTCTAACCAGGCACTCTCGATCTTGATTAACTTTTTCTCCAAGTCCTCGATGTTCTTGACAGAAAGCGCAAAACTGTCGCTGTTCTGAAGCGTGGTAAACTTGTTACGCAAACATTCAATGTCAGAAGTGTCTTCAGTAGAATACACTATGCTCGAAAGTTTTCTCAACAAAGAGAAGAAAGGACGCAACATCGCGGAGCAATTGTTTTTAAGTGCTTGTTTGCTACACCCCGACATGCA
Organism: Stramenopiles sp. TOSAG23-3; assembly: GCA_900128585.1. NCBI lineage: Eukaryota > Stramenopiles sp. TOSAG23-3. The sequence goes on along the minus strand of LT642842.1, from coordinate 1,752 downwards.
CTTAGCCTTGTTTCCATGTACAGCCGTCGCGATTTCTTCTCCCACATTCGCTTTTCTTAGTTCAATGTCTAGTACATTATTAAGTGACATTATTGCACAATCTATAAATTCAATTTTTTCTGAATCCATAAAAAACGGTACGTTCATGCAATAGCTGTTTTCATGCAAATTGATATTCGTTTGCCTGCGCTGTTTTTCGTTATCTTTCTTCCTCTTCTTTGCTCTTCTTGTCTTCTTTTCATCGTTGTACTTTTTCCATAGCTCTTTGTCGTCCCAAAAAAAACCGTTTTCCTCCCTCTCCAATCAAAGCTTCGCTGACCTTCTTTCCAGGTGTATTTGCCTCTCAGTAAGACTTAGTTTTCGTTTCTTCTTGATCATCTCTTTATATTTTTTTGTAATTATTTTTTTTGGCAAATGTATTGCTTTGCAGCCGCAACAGCAAAATGTAAGGGCGCCAAGACTAATGCTGAAGAACAAAGTCCACCTGGCCACTGCTGCTAGATCATGGTTTCCAATGCCTTCAACTGAAACAGACCCGTCTGACATCGGACTAAACAGCACGATTGGTTTATGCTTTCAGAGTCGATTTTCTTGACGTCAATGTGCCTGATAGTACTGATTATTGTCACTGTTTTTAGCGGGTCTGCTGCCCAAATGTTGACTTTGCAAGGCGTAAAAGAGTTTAATCTTTCGAACGCTTTTACAACGACTCCTGTTGATGTATTCCTGGCAACAACGCCACTCCCATCGGATTCGCTGGAATTCCTGTAGGTCTGGTCAGTGAACAAATTTGAAAGGTCAAACTTGCCATTGTATATCCACGAAATGCATGGTGAAAGATGCTCTTGTGAAGCAATCAAGAATTCGCACGAATCCTGCGTGAATGCTTTGCCCAGACCTAGAAAATTCCAGCTCTGCGCCATTTTTGGATGGTGGAAAATGACGTCGCATCCTGTTGTGCTTATGGTGATGTTAGACACCTGATCGAGCCGCAAATGTCCGACAGTTTTCTGGGAAGTCATCCAAAAGTAAGCCGTAAACAGAACCAACGACCAACAAAGTACTAATATCGGTAGAAGGAATGCTTTGCAGTCAGATACCTTTTTCCTTCGTGAACGAAATTCCATCAGGGGAAATTTGGTAAATAGGTCTGGCCCAACTGGAAGGGTATTGTCTTTCCAGGTGTTAGCGTTCCACACATTCTTGTTGCGGGGGTCATTGGAGCGATCTTCTTCGTTCATGGCCACTGCTTCCTGCGACTCCAAGTCTTTGTCTGAGTCCATTGGCGGTCTCTTTTTGCCACCATTAACATGGGCAAAGTCTTTGGAATTGTTCCTAAGTAAGTTCGTGGTCATGGCAGGATTGTCGTCTGTATATACACTCTTGTCCGACTCATTATCCATAGGGAGATTGGAAAAGTCTCCGTGCCCGATTGCAAAATTAAATGAACTCTTTCGAAATATGCAATGCGTTGCTCTAAATGCTTCTTTATGATTTCAAACTTTGCATCTACTGCATTCCTGCGCATTTCCTGGCGTTGGTAACAACGTTTGTATTGAGTTTATACATTTGGTTTTAATTCAACAATGACATAATATACATGACATTAATTTTTGAAAGTTTTGTTATATGATATTAATACTAAATATAATACCAAGAGATGAGATGAGTATGAGATGGGACAATGTAATTTAAATTATTTTTTATAATAAATATACCAAACTCCTCTCCGTAATTTTCAAATATTAATAA
>LT642840.1:0-10195 GCA_900128585.1 Stramenopiles sp. TOSAG23-3 | reverse complement strand
TAATAATAATTAAATTTTTTAGAAGAAGAAGACGACGAAAAAAAAACATTTAAATTTGGTGGAGATCGATGGTCCATTCATTATCATATAGTTTTTACATGGATTCAATAATGTTGTCCTGTTGTGCTGTTGCATAGGACATTGAAGCATCCGGATGGCAAAGCGAACAGTTTCGGATCTTGGGGACTTATTGACATGGACGTTGGGTCAAAATGGTAATCCTGCCGCCCTGAATGGGCCGGAAACGTAAAAATCAGTGGAAGCTTCGTGGCGACGGTTTGGAAGTATTTGTGTGGACCCATCGGCCCAGCCGCCGACAAAAATGAAAACGATTCGGCCTCAATTTGGCTGTAAACATCTTTCTGAACCCCTTCATATGTTGCGTTTGAGACGATCGCCCAATTCGGTGGGGATGCTTTGATTTGGGGCATATCCAAGCAGCACTCTGGTTCGCCCGGAGGTAACGGCCTCTCCAGCACCCGGTAAAGCCCAGTCTTTGTAAAGTAAAGCTTACAGGGCAGAGCGGAATTGTAGAAATGAAGGCACTCGACCGCACCAGCCCCGTGCTCTACAAGTTGACTTTGAATGTCCCAATTGTAATACATAGTTGCTGGTATTGGAGTCACCTGTTCCCTCGAAGTGATGTTCCACGTTACATTGCTGACAAACCTAACTGAAAACTCATTCGGCCATTTGACTGGCTTCACGTCCGCCGCTTCCAAGGAAGTGGCAAGCAGAAAGCCAATCGCAAACAAAGAATTGCGAAGGAAATTCATTCCAGGCACTTGAGAATAGGTTGAAGAAATAATACAAGCAAATTGCAATGGCAAACAGCGTATAATTTCTTACTCCATTTAATCATTCAATTTTACAACACATTTACTTGTTCCTTGTACAAAAAAAAAAGGATAATATAATAAAAAAAAGATGGTGCCGGTATTATATTTAATATTAATGTACCCGTACGGGGCCTGGTACGGTACGGTACGGTAGGAACCAGGTAGTATTATGAGAGGAGTTTTTTTTTATTAGTGTTGTAGTACTACAGGTATTTACCGGTATAATTTATTATTATAACCCGTAAAATATAATAATATACTACGAGTACTATTATTATTATGAGGAATAATAGTAGTATTAAACGTATACGAGGAGATAGTAATAGAGTAAGGGATATGTTTTTATTATTGCGATTATAAGATACGTTCCTTCAGGATTCAGGATGCAATACTTTCGTCACTTCGTGAATATTGATTTCAATTGTCTATACCAAATATTTCCATTGTATGTATTGTCGTGTTAACATAAAATTTTAATACCAAATCGTTTATTTATATGGTCATTTCAGGCTGTTTTGCTACGAGCCTGTGTCTACAAGCTCTTCATCAACCAGAATCTGAAACCTCAATTGTTCGGAAATGGGTAACGGCGGGGAAAAATCAATCGAAGTCTTGGCGGCGTTAGTTGTTTTGTTTACCTTTGCAAGCGTTGTGGAATGCAGTTTTGAATGGGGGGCAGGGTGCGAAGGGGGAAACGGCAACTTCAGCGTAAACATGTCCCAAGTTGGGGGACTTGTCACCATAGGGGCAATACCGAAAAACAAGTGGAACGTCCGAATTTACTTGACAGCCACGGCCGACGTCGACGTTCAAATATATGACTCCGAGGACGTTTCAAAATTTTCGGAAGGAAAGGCAGTTGTTGCGTGGTGCGCAGACCCGAAAACGTGCAATCTCGGGGCGCTTGGCTCGCAGGAAGGGGCCGGTTACGTATACTACAAGGGCATGCGTGTGGGCTATTCGGGGTACGGGGGGACTGGCGGCATGCCGGGGAAAGAGTGGATTTCGGTGGAAGGGGTGTCGACCACCAGCCTGGTTATGAAAGCCTTCGCGTTCGAAGCTGGGACCGCAGCTGTGAGCTACCACTTTGATCGCGAGCAGTCTGCAACGTGCCTGGGATTGCAGCCTTTTACCGGGACGTTCTCAATGGATGTTCGGAAGGACAGTGTCGTCGATGTTGGGATAATTCCTCGCGGAAAGAAAAACTTATGGGTAAGGCTGTACGCTCACGCGGACGTAGACATCCAGCTGTACGACACAGAGGACAACTCGACCTTTTCAGAGGGAAAGGCCATCATTGGCTACTGCGACACCTTGAACTGCAACAAAGGCCTGCTGGGAAACAACGACGATGGAAGCGAAGAGTCGACAACGTACAAAGGGCTCAAGTACGATTACTCGGGCTACTACGGGGACGGAGAATCCCACGGGAACGAATATTTGAGGGTCGTCGGAAAATCAAACACGGAGCTTGCGATGAAGGCGTACGGCTATGCGGCGGGTAGCGCGATTGTAAGCTATTCTTATTACGAAGACTACGACCAAGGTGGACCCGTGCAGCCCTGTGTGGACTTTATGTACGCTGTAAACCGGCGGGACTCGAAGACCGACATGTTCCGGGAAATCCCGGACAACGTTCTCATCGTTCGCAGGGACAATGACTTTCAGCTTCTTGTAAGCAGCCCCGAGAATAGCATTTTGGCAGAGGAGGTCACCGTGACAATGCGGAGCTGGGTCGGCGAATCCTATCGGTTTGGCTTAGAAGATACAGGACAGGAGCACTACATAACGGTGCCACCGAATTCTGATTACCCGGCCTCGGCATACTCTGTCAAAACCACCCAAGATGGCGCCACGAGGGTAGCGGCCCACGTGACCCTGGCCCCCGATGCGCCTGTTGGATGGAATCAGATAAGTGTACGGGTCCGTGTCACCGACACCAGCGCAAACGTAGTGAAAGAATACTTGTGCAATACAACAATCGTGGTCCTCTTCAACCCTTACGGCCGCAAAGATAACATTCGGCAGAGCATGTCCAATCGGCAAGAGTACTTTCTTTCGGAAAAGGGCTTAATTTGGCAAGGTCTGTCGGACGCCAACACCGCGCACGTTTGGGACTTTCAACAATTTGATTACAATAATTTGGCGATATCGTTGGACAGCATCAGACGAATGAAAACTGAAGAGCGAGGAGATTCCGCGCTCGTCTCGCGCCATCTTTCCTACGCCCTTGGCCAAGACATTTGCTATGGAAAATGGGGAGAAGGAAGTTACACCACTGGAAGGCCCGGCGGCGGGTACACTTGTTCCACGAACATGCCTTGCTTTGAACCAGGCCATTGGACCGGCACCTCCGAACTCTTCCAAGTTCACAGGAAAGTGGGGGGCGACCCCGTCCAGTACTGCCAGTGCTTTGTGTACAGCGGGGTAATGACAACGCTAGGACGTGCGCTTGGCATACCAACACGACCCGTGACGACATTCCAAAGTGCTCATGATACGAACGCCGATCGGTCGATTAGTAAGTATTATACTGTGGACACGGCGACCGGGATATTTTCTCCCACCTCGATTCCCGCCGGGATGGGGCACGACTCCATCTGGTCCTTCCATGTTTGGAACGAAATGTACATGCGGCGTCCATTTCTGAACGAGCACTTAAAATGCAAATCGTGCGCGGACGGGTGGCAGGCAGTCGACGGGACACCCCAGGAACTCTCTTTTGGGGGCGACGCGGGACTTCCTGAGCATCCAGCGTACATGATGGGGCCCGCATCGATTAAATTGATCAGGAAAAATATGGACCCTGTGTGCAGGAATCAATCCACAAAGTATGGTTGCTTCGACTCCCAGTTTGTAATTGGAGAGACAAATGCTAATATTTTGATCCATACACGGGGCGCCGACAGCATTGCGGCGGCATCGTCTTACAAGCCTTACCCAGAAGATTGCGGAGAGAATTGCGGTTTCTTAACTGACCCGTTTGGAGACGAATTTGCGACAGTTGGACTGCAGATATCGACGAAAAAAAAGGGCGATATATCCGAGGCTTGTGCAAAGACGATAAACCATGATACCCCCCGGGACTGCACTTCAGATTTAGACGATATTACTTCGAAGTACAAAGGAAAAGAACCGAGCGGCCCTGGATCACCGACCGTGCAACGAAGGCTCTCGCAGTCTCAAATTCGCACCAATATTAGCCGTTACAACACCAGCCTGGGTATGTACCCTGCGGTGTCTGGGCCGGTAGTGAACGAGCCAGGCCACCCGGCCAGTTCAGTTGCACTTGCAATCGTGTGGCCTCAGTCGCAGCAAAACGACCTTCAGTCCATTGCCTGCGCTTTGACGGTCACGGTGCGCGACTACACGTCGAAAGTGATTGCCAAGGTATCCCATGAAACCGTGCAAGGGACTAATAAGTGCCTATTTGCCAAAATAGAACGGACAGCGTGGCGACAGCACGCTGCGATGTATTTGGATGCCCAAGACGGCCTCACTCCCATGGATCCTGGAGAGCGGGCGTATACCCTTCACTTTGAGGTCACAGCAAGCACTCCCTCCAACGGGATTATTTTACTGGAAGAGAGAAGCAAGGTAATTTGCACCCCGGTAGTTGCAGGAACCACACGCAGATTCATATTCTGCGACGACCAGCGTGGGATGTGGAGAAAGCCCGACTCAGATGGACTGTCCCAGTCACTTCTCTCTCACCTCACCACGAAGGCTTGCACTGACGCTGGGGTGTCTACGAATCTAGTCAATGATGGGACGTGCCAAGAGAGCAAGAATGTTGATGGGTGCTGGGATGGTGGAGATTGCTGTACGTTCTCTTGTTATGAGAGAAATGGCGGGCTCATACAGCAAAAATCGGAAGGTGTGTGGGAGTTTCAGCACACATGCTTTGAACTGAACGATACCTTGCAATGTCGCGACCCTGTCTTTGCTTCGGGCAACCTGACCAATGATATTCTTGGAATGTTTGACTTTTCCCGCCCTCAAATCTCCGACTCCTTTGGCGAAAACAAGACTAAGACAAAGGATGAAGATGAGTGCATTCAAGTGGCAGAAAAGGTAAAACACTTTGTTGAAACCCATGGGTCTGTGTGCGTGGAGCTCTCCGCGTTATTATGCCACAACGAGTCCTTCTCCAGAACTAGGGTTACGTGCGCTGCAGAAATTGCAGGGCTTGTGCCAGATTCGTGTGGATGGAAAGTCCCTCGGTGTGCCCCACGAACTGCACAAGGGTGCCAGTGCCAAAAGAATTGGACGCATAAGACACACTCTTTTACAAACCACAAATGTGGGAATCCTTTCGATTCTGGCTACGGTTATCACGATCACAGTTGGTGTAATATTGTCCAAGGCAGCTGCACAGAAACCTTGTCGGGGGAGTCTGGAAAAATAGATGCGGGTTCCGCTTGGGACAACTGTGGAACTTTAGCAGACACTAATACCGGGAAAGTGATTGGTCCCGGCGAGAATCCACTGATGTCATGGTCCTACGACGACATGAAAGAGGCGAACCCGGTAAATTTTGCTCCTTTGGAAAATGTTGTCAATTTAAAAGTTGTAAGTGTTTTACCCATAGGCACAACCACCACAGGGCCCCCTGAAAAAGGCACGGTGACCGCCTCGCCCGATCTTTCTTCGGACCAGGACGACCTGACCTTAGTGTATGTTGCCGCAGTAGTCATATTTATTGCGATAGGTGCAAGCATAGTCTATCGTGCGTGTTACAAGGACAGCCAGGAGAAATCTGTTGGGAATGAAAACGGGTCAATGGACCCAACTCTACATGGCACCCAAAAAATGTCGGTTGGAATTGTAGTAGAAGACCCCAAAGGGCCTGGGAAGATTAAACTGACTGAACTGACGGCGGTCTGAAAGCAAGAACCGCGTCTGTTTTTTGAGAGTGTGATGTATTTAGAAAATACTTTCTTTGTAAAATTTAGAAAAGTTCGTACTTTGTACCTCTTACACTCTGCTATGATGAGTACTGCATATGAACCAGAAAACCCCAAGGGTGCTGCTTGGTAGCGCAACTGGTACGATCATCAGTGGTGTCGCCCGGCGCTTTGACGGCAGATGTGCGGGGCACACAATTCCAACCTAATTCTTCGGTGAGAAGCACCTCCACTTCGTTTATGCTCGAAAACTTCCAACCAAATTGCGCGCCATAATGGAGCTTCATGGGCTTATTAATCGATTTTCCAAGCAAAGCCACGACCAACTCACCCTCTACACCAGGAAGCTGCCCTTGAACATTCGAGATAAGCTCCAACATTTTTTTCTGCAGCCGAGGTTTGAGATATTCCACTAGTCCTTCCGCCAACCACACCACTCGATGGGGTTCATAGTTCTTCAAGTAATGCAAAATCTTTTTACTAGTCGATTTTGCGGCTACATCTCCGTTTATAAACGAGCATTTTTGGCATCCTAATACTTGACAATACGAACGTGCATGGACCTGCACACACTCACGATCCACGCGGAGCCAAGCAACGGCCTCTTCCCCCTCTAGGTTCAGACAACTGTGCTGGCACCGCATATCAAGGCCTGCCCCGAGCGATACTACGACAACCTTGCTCTTCTTCACAGCTTCAGCAGGCAAATGCACCGCACTGGAGCTGTCTTCTATACACGAAACCTTATTTTGCATTTGCTTATCAATGAGTTCCCAACGAAGATCCCAGTCCATACGCCCTTCTTTCCCTCCAGACGTGTCGGACTCCCCGCGTAGACATTGCGCGAAGAGCTCGTCGTCTGCGTTTTCCAAAACAGTGTAGTCGGCAGGTTGAGCCCCGTAACACGCAGAGCGCAGGCATTGATTTACAGCCTTTTCCCTCGCCCCAACAAGAGCCCGGAGAGCAGGGGCAAAGCGTGCCCTGCGCATTACTTCCACCTGGTCTGTTTTGAGCAAATCCACAGCCACTCGTGCAGACAGTTCATCCCCGTCCAACCCACGCCACAGAGCCGTGAACGCTGCGCTGATAGCGTTCCCTTCCATAAATATGCACCACAACCCTGAAAAAATCTACTTGCATTAATTCATTAAAACAATGTTCTTCATTGCCATATATGTTGGAAATAAAATATTTATTCAATTTAACAATCGGAAAAGAAAGAAGAAAAACAAGGCTCTTTCCTCCTCGCCCTCCTCCTCTTGCGCCGTGCCTCCCTCCATGATCGATTTTTTCATTCTTCTTCTTCTTCTTCATCAATTTTCTCTATTATTATCATTTTTTTCCATCAGAGTCATCATCATAGACTATCATCCTCCCATAATAATTTAGAATAATTTTCCGTATTCTTCTTCTTTATTTTTTATTGGTGCTGTTATAATGTATTTATACCGGTATCTTACCTTTTTTTGTGAGATAGAAATATTGTGTTTTTTTTTTTATTACTGTATTATTATTATAATTAATATAATAGCAGCAGCACAGTGTTAGTAAAAAAAAATTGAAAATGAGAGGTCATTATTTTTACTACTACCAAGAATGTAAATAATATTGTACCTGCTGCTGTAAAAAGAAATCAAGCATGTTTCATGAGAATTTTAGTTGATATATAGAAGCGTTTAAGGTTAGAAAGAAAGATTCAAGATTTACTGAACAATGGTCGCGGGATAAACGTTTTTGGGAAACGATTGATTTTGTTCTGAACACAATGAAGCGGAAGCTGCCGTCTGCGTGGAAACGGGACGGCCGGGCACTGTCTGCGCCTGTTCCATTACCGGAGCCGTTAGAAACAGAGGGTACTCAGGGCGAGCCTACAAGGAAGGCAAACGCTGCAGACAAGCGAGCGTCTCGGATTCTGAGGGCCGTGGGTCGGTCGTTCCGTCGGCTGCCGACATCGTTTTGCTTGAAAAGCCGTAAGAAGATTGGGTGTATGTACAGAGGTCCCTGGCGAGACGGCTTCTCCCACCAAATTCTTGCCATTAGGTATAAGAAATCAGGGGATTATTTTGCCGCGGGTGGCTTTATAAAGTCCCCGAGCGGAAATCGAATGGGCTACATTCGCATTTATGACCATCGGAGTTTTTGCAGGAACTCCGGAGGCGTCCCCTTGGCCGCCCCGGTCGAAAAAGAAACGCCTTACCACTGCTTGGCGCTGCGCGCCCAGGTAAATGACGTGCGCTGGTGCCCGTGGGACAATAACATTTTGGTAGCTGCCAGCCGTAGCTCTCCAAAAATTTTTCAGTACGATTTGAGCCATTGGCAAGACAATCCCATGGCAGAATACACTGCACTTCGGACGGATGGGTTGGGGCAGGGCCACTCCTGCGTTGCATTCGTCGAACGAACCAAGCAATTGGTATCCTCCGGAGGGCCTGTCGGTTGCGTTCGAATATGGGATGTACGGTCAAAGCCCAGCGCCAGCACGTTGATCCCGAAGTGGACAATCGATTCCACAAGGTTTCGAAAAACTTCCCCAGCAACGGCGGTTTGTACCAGCACGGACGGGCGGTGCGTTTTTGCTGGAAATGCAAGTGGAGAGATTGCTTGCTGGGACCTGCGGCGGCTGAAGGTTCCTACCTTTGGGGCCAAACCCGCACCTAAATTAAAGACGGAGACCTCGGTTGGGCGGCGAATCCAGGAGATGGTAGTGGACCCTTCCAGGTCCGGAATGGTGGTGGTTCGAAACAGCGGCGGAGGACTGTACATTGTGTACGAGCCTCACCGGTTGAGCACAATGGGAGAGATAGAGTCCTTGGAGCCCGAGCCTGTCGTGACACCAGTCGTCGAGGACGGCGAAGAGGTAGTGCAGCCTTTTTGGGCAACACAGGGGCACGTCGTCGATTTTTTTGGCAGCGGTTACCCGACAGGCTTAGTCTGTGTGGGCGGGCGAAGGTCCCCCATTTTGCAGTACATTGACGTCCGGCGGACAAACGCCAGGCCTGTGTGCAGGCAGCTCGACCGCTCAAAACCGCCACAGCCCGAAAATAACGTGACGGCATTGGCATGCCATCCGAACTGTGGGACGACCATATGCTGCCTTGGTTCCGGAGAATTGATAGGCGTTTGTAACTTTAAAAGACCGCTTCGGAAGCGCGCTGTGAGCCAAAGCGCAGCAGATTCGTGAGATTGCACGTGCTTCTCGTGTTGTAAATAAAAATCAAGAAAATTGGCTGTTATTTATAAGTAAGTGCGTGTTGTAAATAACGCGCTCGTCTTCCTCTTGTGTACTCCAGTTGAAATCGTCTGCGGCAAAATATATGCCGTTAAGAATTGGAAAAATTTATCTTGGAATACAAAAACTTAAGTTTAAAACGAATTCATAAAAATAATGTTATGCACCGACCACGCAATTTAAATTAAGCCCGACATGCTTGCAAGTTTTTCGTTTAATCACCCGATTTTGCGGTCATCATTATTGCCTTCCTTAAATCTGCCGTGGAAAGGACCTTATTCCCATAATGAATGAACTTGGTTGCACTCTCATTCCCCAACCCATTTTGCATCTGATCTTCGGCAAAAGATGGCAACTTGGACGGGTGCACGATTGTTGCCCGACGACCCTTTCTCCGTTTGCCAGGGACAGCGATCTTCAGCGGAGAGGGAATTTTCGTATCTACGAAAACGTTTCTCTTGTCACTGATGTGAAGGTTATTTTTCCGGCCAATGTCAAACGTACATATTCTGCTCTCTATGACGCCCAGCACCTTCGAGACATTGCCGTAGTCGATTGTTTGGGACAAAATTATTTTGTCTTTTACGTTTTTGTCTCCATTGAAAATCCCACAGACCAAAAGCCTCTGAATCGCAGGCAGGGCATTTTCTATGAGTTTCGTGTACCTCAGTTCCTCCTCTTTGGCCGCGCGTTCCTCGGCAGCAATGCTTCCCATGATCTTATTCAAAAGCTCGCTTCTGGCCTGGTCTTTGGTGGACTGGCTCTCCAAGAGTTGTTCCTGGTCACGAATCTCCTTTTCTAATTTCTTATTCTCGATTTCTATGCTGTGAAAATTGTCGGTAAGGGCATTGCCCCGCGACACTTGCTTGTATTCCTTCCCTTTGTGCTCCAAGTACCCTAGGACAAAGTCTTCCATGGACACGATGGCGGGCTCGTTTGTCCGTATGGCCTGCCACGCCATGTTCAAACGGACGTTCGTTTCATCCTGCCTCTTTTTCTGCTGAAGCTTCTGTTGAATCATCCAGTCCTGGTGAGAGAGCTTGCCCTTCATCTTTTTCTTGTCTTTCTCTGTCATCGTGTCGTACAGTGCAGACTCGGCAATATATTTACTGAAATGTCCTTTTTCGTAAACCTCCGCATTGGTCGGCTCATACCCTCGTTTCGAACCTTCAAAGGACTTTTTGTTGGCTTTCAGCTTGTTCTTTCGCAGCGCGCTGCGC
>LT642839.1:0-10207 GCA_900128585.1 Stramenopiles sp. TOSAG23-3 | reverse complement strand
ACTGTGCGAACAAGTCCCCGTTGGAAGTATTTGATTCTGATTCGTTTTAAAGAAATTTGAAATAGTAATATTAATAAATATCATATAAATAATGTTTTGAGTAACTTGCAGTTACACCCGTGTCCTGAGCAGTCGTCAACAAATTTGCGTTTTCTTGGATGTACTTGTTAGCGGTAGTATTTTGCCTATCATATTTCCTCAAAAAAATGGCATACTTAATTTTACCAATTACTTCTCTTGAATTTCTAGGTGGGGGCTCCACCTATTAATAACAATTATATTTGATGCTATTGCCCGATAATAGTGTTTTAAATAGGTTAAGTAAAAGTATTAATCACTACGATCAGGGGTTCTCGCCTGAACGGGAGGGGAGGCTGTATTTTAATTAACGAACTCGAAGAACCGTTGACCGCTGCAGGCTGGCAGCAACGATGAAAGATTTTAAGGAGAAATATTTTGTCACAAATAACAAACCCTTCAACACACGCTTGTCATATAGGCGAATAGCACTGGGAAAGTGGTTTAATTGTAATGTTTTCCAGTAAAGTACCAATATATCTGTTTGCGGCGATTTTTTTGCTGTCACTTTTTGAGTCATGTTGCTTAATGTCAACCCGTTGATTTTTTACGCAAGTTGGAAAAACCGTGCGGTTCCAGTTGGTGTTATCATCGACGATTCAAACTCTCATCACAGCGGTACAAATCGGTGATCAAAACTGATCGCAGTCTTCAGTAAGAGAACAGCAATATCCGCCAATTATAACACACGGCAAAGATGGGACAAGTCTTGGGTCGTGCGCTTTTTCAAGAAGGGGCTTTGCCTTTCGTGAACCTGCAAAGAAATGCTGTATATGACCTGTGGGAAAGCTTCAATGACGTGGCCGAAGGGTTCGGGATCAATATGGAAGAATTTAAAGAAATTTGTTCAGTTCTTCAAGCTCCTCTTGGGAATATCAGAAAACCTGCATTAGAGAGACTTTGCGAAACGCTGTTTGAAGGCGTTTTGGACACTGACAATAATGGTCTGATCGACGCTTTAGAAACTCTTGCCGCCCTAACCCTAGTTTCTGGCCTCTCGAAAACAGAAAAGATTCTGCATATATTTAACCTTTTTGATTTCGACGAAAGTTGCGAAATGACCATCGACGAGATGACTTTATTGTTGAAGTCCACAATGACAGGAGCATGTAAATTAAGCCAAATTGCACCGCCAGACGAAAGGTCAATGGAATTGCTATCTCAAGAAGCGTTCGCGTATTTGAATAAAAGCAAAGACAACTGCCTTACACGAGAAGATTTTACGGACTTTTGTGGCCGTACCCCAGAAATACAGTCATGGTTACTTCATTTTGATGATGCTATTGATATTTGTGATGAATTAAAATTCCAAATGGATTCCGATATTGAAGCTATCGCTATTCCAGATGTCCCCGACTGCAAAGCAGCGGCGGTTTTTGAAGAAGACCAGGCTAATTTTTTTACTGCTTTGCAAGACGGTGGTGAAAAGAACTTTACGCCCTTAAAACCTTGGCATGGGGTTCTTGAACATACAACACCTACAAACCCACCCAGCACTGATAGCAGCCTTCCCGATGAAAGCTCATTGCAGCTAGAGTGGATACATGGATATCGTGCCCACGACACTCAAAACACGGTACAATATACGGTATTGGGAGATTTTGTGTATAGTGCGGGAACAGTGTGCGTAGTGTGTAACCCTGAACGGCATGATCAGCGGTACATGATGCTCCATACTGGTCCTGTGTGTGAATTGACCCTTCACCCCAGCGGCAAAATATGCGCCAGTGCGGAAATTGGCAAGCTACCGCGGATTATAATATGGGACGTCGGTACATGCGAGATTCTAAATGGGTTGAGAGGATTTCACCAGCGCGCCGTTACTTCTATGGCTTTTTCGCCGAATGGAACACGTCTACTTAGTATTGGCCAGGACATTTGGCATAGTCTTGCTGTTTACGATTGGAGGAGCAATACCCCGATATACTCTGCAAAGACAGTGAAGTCAAAAGTCCTTTGTTGTTACTTTCGAAACGATAACGATTTTGTCACCTGCGGAATATCACACGTAACCTTTTGGGGAGGGAAAAAGGCGTCAAGAAAACGGCACGAAGGTATACTAGGTAAGATTGGAAAAAAACAAAACCACATTAGTCTTGCTTCACTAATCGATGGTCGGGTTTTATCCGGTACCATGACTGGTCACATTTACGTGTGGGATGGACGCAATTGTGCAAAAACTATAAAGGCCCATGATAAAAGTATAAACGTTCTTCTGGTGTGCAAACATGGTCTACTCAGTGGGGGGCGTGATGGTCGTGTTAGGCTGTGGGCCCTGCCTTCAATCGAGCCTGGGGCTGTATTTGATGTAGGTGGGTTGGGAAGTTTTAATCCACGGATCCGCAGTTTATCATGGAGTGCTGATGGCACTCGTCTACTAGTAGGGACAATGGGCAGCGAAATATATGAGGTATCTGCGGGGGACGGCTCAAATTTTCACTCGGGGCCAATTATCCAAGGTCATTGTAAACATGAATTGTGGGGCCTCGCAATGAACCCCACCAAACCCGAATTTTGCACAGTAGGTGATGATCATAGTGTACGCCTTTGGGACATAAAGACAAAAACTCTTCTCAAAATGGTTATGCTTGATACGATGGCCAGATGCTGTTCTTACTCTCCTGATGGGCAAGTAATTGTGGTTGGGTTGGGTGCGAGAATTCCAGGTGTAGCTCGCCAAAAAAAAATGGGTGCATTTGTCGTCCTTGAAGCCACAGATCTAACTATAGTCCACGAAGCAAGGGATTCAAAAGAACCCATTTCTCAACTGCGATTTAGTCAAGATGGCAAAACTTTAGCTATTGCTACTATGGACTCCTCGATTTACCTGTATAATGTTGAAGATTTTACTTCGAAAGGTCGATGCAAGGGGCATAGCGGTGGAGTTAAACATGTCGATTTCTCTGTAGATGATCAGTGGATACAAAGTACATGCAACCAACATGAACTTTTGTACTGGAATGCGTACACAGGAGAGCAACACAAAGCTGCCGGATCCCTAAAAGATGTGGAATGGGCAACGTGGACATGTCCACTGGGTTGGTATGTGCAAGGTATTTGGCCAAAATATAATGATTACGTTGATTTTACATCAGTTACTCGTTCCGAGGACAGCAGTCTTTTGGCAACGGGTGATAATTATGGCAGACTTCAACTGTGGCGCTTTCCTGTGAAAGAAGTAGGAGCAGCTCGTAAAACGTACTACGGTCATTCAGAATCGCTGTCTAATTTAAAATTTTCGCCCGGGGATCAATATCTTGTGTCCATCAGTATCGACAGGTGTATTTTTCAGTGGAAACATGTCATGGATGACGTCGATGATTTAGCCGATGACTACAATCGAGATTTAGATAGCGAAGATGAAGATGATCAGAAAGATGGTGATATATGGGATCAACCCCAAATTAATAATGTTGTCAACAACGAGGAGATGAAGATTATATTTGACATGGAGGAAAAAGCAATTGCTGAGGAAAAAGCCGACAACTTTAAACCCGTAAAGCCTTGGCGAGGTAGTATAGTGGCACCGACAAACCCCCCGGCCCAAAATACTGACGCACCAAAAGAACAATTAGAACTAGAATGGGTTCATGGGTATCGTTCTCATGATTGTAGAAATAATGTTATGTATGCAATTTCAAATAGTATTGTAACACACACTGGTCGACTAGCTATCGTCATGAATAAAGAGGGTGGGGGATTTCAAAAGTTCATGTCCCAGCACACAAGTGATATAATTGCGATCACTATTAATACAGAAAAAAACTTAGTAGCTACTGCTGACATTGGAAAAATTCCAAGAATAATTATTTGGGATGTTGTTACCTTGCAGACGATATCGTTGTTAAAAGGGCATCATCGTCGAGGGGTAAATGTACTCCACTTTTCGCGAGATGGGGAGCAACTTTTGGCAGCTGGTTTAGACGATTTCCATTCCATATCTATTTACAATTGGAAGTTTGGAATCATGACGTCATGCTTTCCAGGTGGTCTGCAAAAAATTCTGGCTGCCCAAATCACACCTAACGGATACGGCGTTATTCAAGCTGGAATTAAACATATTAAGTTTCATAGTATTCAAGGTAGGAACACAGTGTCACAAAACGGGCTTTTAGGAAAGAAAGGAAAAAACCAAACAATGCTATGTATCGCTTGGGTCGGAAATCGCCCAGTGGTCGGTACTGAAAATGGGAAGCTGTACGTTTTCGAAGGTCGCAGGCTTATACAAACTGTGCCCGCGCACACCGGCTCGGTCAATGCCTTGAATTTTTGTAGTGAAGGCGTTGTAAGCGGGGGCAAAGATGGGTTTGTTAAGTTGTGGAATACCAGTCTAGAAATAAAGATCGAAATTAAAGTGAGCTCCCTAGGCAGTTTACAACCCAGCGTAAGAAGTGTTTGTTGGGATCCAGTGGACAATCGTATATTAATCGGCACCCGAGGGTCAGAAATATATGAAGTGAATGCGGCAAATGGAAATGATCTTAATAGAGGCCCGGTCTTGCAGGGCCATTATGCCTTTGAATTATGGGGGTTGTCGATGCACCCTCAAAGGAAAGAATTTGCTACCGTTGGGGACGATCAGACTCTTAGAATATGGTCTCTAAAACATAGACAGGTTCTTCGACAGTCAAAACTGGATACAATGGCGCGTTCATGCTGTTATGATCCTTCCGGGTCAAAGATAATCGTTGGTCTTGGTGGCAGAGTTGGAAAGGGGAGACAAAAAAAAGACGGGGCATTCCTTGTAATTAATGAGGATGACCTTTCAGTAGCCCATGAATCCCGGGATGCAAAGCAATGGATTAGCGACATCAAATTTTCACCAGATCAGAACACAGTAGCTATAGCATCTAGGGACAATAAAATTTATCTTTATGATGTCCCTTCTGCGTTTGAACTAAAGGCTGTAATGGACAAGCATAATAGTTTTGTTCATCAAATTGACTTTTCTGCAGATAGCGCATACCTGCAGTCATGCTGTGGGGCTTTCGAGTATCTGTGTTCTGACGCAGAAGATGGTGCAGCGATTGCAGCTATATCGACTCTAAAAGATGTGCGGTGGGACACTTGGACACTTCCAATTGGATGGCCAGTGCAGGGCACATGGCCAACTTACAGTGATGGCACAGATGTAAGAACATGCGACAGGTCCAAATTTGGAAATCTATTAGTCACCGGAGATAATTATGGACGTCTGCGGTTATGGCGTTACCCCGCATTAGACCCAAGTGCCGGCAACAAACTTTACTATGGCCACGGTAACAATATTAGCAAGGTTCGTTTCGCCCCCGAAGATGACTATATTGTTAGTATAGGTCGTAATGATAGGGCAATAATGCAATGGAAAGTTGTCCCCTTTGAACTTGACAGTGCATTGCGTGCGGAAGATAGTGGAGAAGATAGTGATATTGATAGAGAAGGTTTTTTTGAAGATTTAGACAGCGACACGGAAGACTTCATGGCCATCAAACCATGGGTAGGATCTTCAATACCGCCGACCGTGCCACCAATTGCAACCCCAGCTAAACCGGAAGTGAGCGTCACAATGGATTTTATTTATGGTTATCGCAGTCAAGATGTTCGCAACAATTTATTTTACAATGCCTGTGGGGCCATAGTCTATCACTCAGGCAAAACGGGAATTATTTACGACAAAGGAGACCACAGACAATTATTTTATTCTGGTCACGAAGGTGGAGACATAATATGTTTGGCAATATCTCCGTGTGGACAATATGTGGCGACAGGTGATGAAAGTAAGCGCCCATTGATTCATATTTGGAATGCATTGAATGGGAATCCCGTTAGTATTCTTCCAGAGTATCATCGCCGTGCCGTCGGACTTCTGTCATTTTCCGCTGATGGAAAGCAACTTATTTCAGTCGGTCATGATGACAACCATACTCATGCGCTGTACACCAGCTTGTCAGGAACATGGATAGATGGTTATCTTCAAGCATCGTCGAAAGGTTCTCGGTACAAGACTCTGTTTGCAACCTTTGTGTCTGCCGGCGAGTTTCATTTAGTCACAGGAGGGAGAAATCAGATATTATTTTGGCAAGTTAATGGGAAAAGCTTTGAATGCAGTAACGGGCTATTTGGAAGAAAGGGTAAAGAACAACCATTGCTTTGTGGGGCAACAAATGGCCGAAAGGTTGTGACTGGAACGGTCAGTGGGCATTTATACATGTGGGAAGATAATCGTTTAAGCCGGGCTGTGAAAGCCCATGACTCGTCAGTGAACGTGTTGAGATCAATTAAAATAGGATATATTAGTGGTGGAAAAGAAGGAGGAGTTAAAATATGGGATCAATTTTGTAACCCGCTTAAAGCATTTGCCGTCGATGATTTTTCCCCGAAACCATATTTAATGTCAGTTCGGGCATGCGATTACGATGTCGAAAGAGCAGTAGTTATCATTGGCACGGCAAGCAGCGAAATATTCGAAGTATGCTACCAGTCTGGGCGAGTTTCAATATTGGTGGAAGGCCATTATCGCGATGAACTATGGGGCTTGAGCACTCATCCTACCATCCCAGAGTTATTTGCCACAGCGGGGGACGACCACACAATTCGTGTATGGAATACAGCGCTTAGAAAGATGGTGAAGAAAGTGCTTGTTGATACAATGGTACGCGCAATCGACTGGTCCCCGGATGGATCAATGATTGGAGCCGGAATGGGGGGTAATGTAGGACGAGGACGCCAAAAAAAAGACGGAGCAATGGTAGTAGTTTCTACTGATTCAATGTCGATCATTCATCAAGCACGAGATTCCCGGGAGTGGATTTCTGATGTAAAATTTTCCCCAGACGGGAAATCGTTTGCCATAGGATCAAATGATAATAAAATATATGTGTATGACGTTCAAAGAGATTTTTCCTTGAAAGCTAAATGTGAAAAACATCATAGCTTCATAACCCACTTTGATTTTTCCGAAGACTCGAATTACATTCAAAGCAATTGTGGTGGCTATGAACTCCATTTTTTCAATGCGATTGATGGGGAGCATGTCCATAGCCCATCGATTTGCAAAGATGTGGACTGGCATACCCAAACGTGTACATTAGGTTGGTATGTTCAAGCAATATGGCCCGAGTATGTTGACGGGGTCGAAATTCTCTCAGCGGACCGGAGCAAGAGTAAAAAATTAGTTTGTACAGCTGATGAAAGCGGGATTGTAAAACTCTTTCGTTACCCAGTATTACAAAAAGGTGCAAATTTTGTTAATGTATACGGCCATACTTCCAACTGCGCAGAAGCGTCTTTCAATTCTCATGATAATTTCTTGATCACTATTGGTGCCAAGGATAGATCGATAATACAGTGGAAAGTTGAAATAACAGAAACAGGGAATTAATTTTGAGGAGGGGCTCAGAATCACATTATATAACACAGCATTAAATTTAATTCTTCTGTGTTTACACGAAGGAAGTAAAACTGAAAATCAGAACCACAAACTAAATTGCAAGGAAGGGTGAATGAAATTTCAGTATATGATAACTTTAGGCTAACTTCAGTTGCTAAAATAAACAGCATAATTTAAAAACAAGAAAATTGGCTGTTAAGTAATTAGAATTTGCGTTTCTCATATACCGCGAAAATGAATCTAATCAACATTTGCCCATTAGGGGTTTACATTCCTTCATGTACAGGTACTGCGAAATGATCTGTACAATTGTGATTTTAGTAATCAATATACCGTTGTCACTTAGTCCTGACTATCATTTCCATGCATGATCCGAATCAGTATATTGAATCGCGCCGATGTCAGGAGACCCAAAATCAACTTCCTCATCCGATGTCTCACTCATAGATGACTCATTCCTTGTGTTGGTCTCCAAGCAACGGCGTAATTGTTTTAAAGATGCTCGTTGTCTGTCTTGTGAACCAATCAAGGGATTGTCATTTGTGAGTGGAGGTATGATAGGGTTGGGTCGTTTGAGTCGGTGTTCGTAATCGGCGTTTATGAATACTGTTCCCGTCCGCGTGCCCGTCGGAGTTTCATCCTGCTGGCAATGCTCCCGCCCGCCTTATGTTTTGTTTTTAACCACAAGTACTTTAAATATCAGCCAGTTTTTTGTTTTTAATCAATGTGTGCTCTTGAGTATTCTTAGTACACAGCCTAAGCATATAGCTATTATTATAAAATATTTAAATGAAGATAAACTTTAATTACTCAGCGACCAGTTCCCGATCAACAACAGCGCCCCAATGTCAACCAAAACCCGAACAGCTTGGTTTCATCACCCCCCTCAGTACATGCCGCGACCAGGACCTCCACGCCGAGCACTGGGACGTTCATTTCTGTCAGGGAAAGTACATCCAACTACAGACCAACGAACGATCAAAAGGACTAAAATACGCGCAAGCCTGGAACGCATTCCAACGAAGCGAGGACAACGAGGAAGCGCTCCAAATCCTGCGCCACACGAACCCTGCCCGTGATGGCGCACCCAAAGTAACTTCAGTGGAGCCTTCTAATAGGGGGCCCAAGCGCTCTTCGACCGCATTGCGGCAATAAAGTTTCCAACCCCGACCACCGGCGGTAGCTTCAGCTACCTAGCAGCACGCCAGAGGTGGGCGGACTGTTGGATGCGAATCTTCCAGCGGAACATACTTAACGTGGTCACCAAGTCCATAGCATCAGGGATCCTAATCTTCATCTTTAGCCCCAACAGCCCTGCCAATGGACTACGCCGCCGAAGTAGCCGACACCGTCCCCCTCACCCGGCACCCCCAACGCTCGTACCCGGACAGCTCGGAATCTGAGTCCAAAACGGAACCTATATATTAATATAATAATAAACCGATGTACTTTTTATGCGGGTGGCCTGAGAAGATGATCGATGGATTGCTTCTTAGTCCGTCCCACGAGGATGATGAGATGATAATTTAAATTAACAACTTCAACAGCATGCAATCACAGAGGAGGAGGAATAATAATGTAATATATTATCCGTTTTCCATAACTCCTTTCCGTTCATTCCATCACTGGCGCTGAAATACTGTGTCCCATTGAAGGGCGTTAAAGAACTCGGAGAACCATTAGAACTTCCTAAATTGATGTCTTTCACCATAACCGTTCCAGCTTCAGTTCCATCTGTTTTCCATAACTCAGTTCCTTTGGTTCCATCACTGGGGCTTGAAATACAGTTCCCCATTGAGGGGCGTCACAGAACTCGGAGAACTATTAGAACTTCCTGAATTTATGTCTTTTACCATTTCCGCGACCGTCATTTTGTGGCTATCATCTTGAGCATTGCTCTGTCGTGCGACGCACAGGAGCAAGAACATAAAAAATGAACAAACATTAAATTGATATTTTGTCTTTCTTTGTATTTACATGGTCTTTCTTTGTATTTAAATGGGGTATGAATACAAATTAGTTTCCTGTGCATGATAATTTGCTTTACCAGAAATGATTGAACGACACAAACAACATGAAAACATTTTAACTGAGAAATCCGCACGAGATGTTGCTATGCCGGGACTATAATACAACGAAATGACTTCTCTAAAATGTTTTCGTTTACTCGTATCCTTTATTCGAGTTTCTATCGTTTTCAGACACTCGTGTTTATCAGAAGGGATAGTCCCTTCATCCTTGAGCATATATCGAGAGAACCCCATAGCACACAAAAATGTTTTAACATCAATGAGCGCATGGTTCCCCAGATAGTGACATTTTCGTATAGTAAGTGGCTGAATGTTTCTTCTTTCCCTTCCTGCCTGTTTGGTCACATCTTTGAGACGCTTTGTTTTTTTACCATCTCCCTTCACAATTTGACATTGTGAATAATTTTGATTTTCCTCATTGGTGTAATCCGTATTATTCTGAGGATCTACTTTGTCACTGAAAAACTGCCTTTGGTGATACCGCATTAATGCCCGCCAACGACCGCATGCATGTTTCCTGTTACTTACTAATTTAATAAAATTAGTCCTGCTTGAACATTTATGACAAGCGTCATAATTCGTAAAGCAAGCGGTTGCCTTTATACATTGGAACTTTGCTGTAACTGTGACATTAAAACTTCCTTGCCTGCCCCAGAAAAAGGGTTTCCAGATTGTTTTCACGATGCTAGCTATTTCAACTGATGAGTTTTTTATATTTCTTTCTATTACT
>LT642838.1:0-10207 GCA_900128585.1 Stramenopiles sp. TOSAG23-3 | reverse complement strand
AGAATAGACGACGACTTTTTTAGTTGTTGTTTTAATAATAATATTATTATTATTATTTGTTGAAGAAGAAGAAGAAGAAAATAATAATAAATATATAAAAAAATAATATTTTTTTATTATTATTTATTATAGTAATAGCAGCAGAAGTATAGAAGAAGAGAACACGAAGAACGAGAAGAAAGAAAAAAAAAAAAGAAAGAAAGAAGAAGGAAGAAGAGAAAGAAAAAAGAAAAGAAAGAAGAAGAAGCAACAAGAGAAGTTTAGTTGTTAGATAATTTATTTTGTATGAGTAAGTAAGTAAAAAAGAAAATGAGAAAGATGGCGATGAAAAGGAAAGGAAGTAGGCAAGAAAGAAAGATACACCAGGATTTATTACACGCCCAAAGTGTTCCAACCCAAGCGAAACAGGGCGTGCTGTGACACCATATTACAGTTCCTCCCACGATGGCAAGTTTTAACCTTTTCGGCAAGCCAAAGCCAAAGAGCAAACCGGGGAAACCCAAGACCGTTGCAGATACCATGAAAGTTCTAGACTCCTCCATCAACCAGACGGAAAAGCGTGCGGAGCATTTAGAAAAGAAGATTAGATCGCAGCTAATTGAGGCGAAGAAGAAGGGAAAGGCGGGGAACAAGGCGGGCGCGTTGCTCTGCTTGAAGCGAAAGAAAATGTACGAAGCAGAAGTAGTAAAACTAAGGCAGATGGTTATGAACCTGGAGGCGCAAAAGTTTGCCGTGGAGAGTTCGGCGATGAACGCCGTTTACGTCGATACCATGAAAAACAATGCCCAGCAAATGCAGGAAGCAAGCAAGACGCTCAACATGGACGATGTAGCCGACACAATGGACGATCTCCAGGACGAGATGCAGAAGGGCAACGATATCCAAGACATGCTGTCCCAGCAAGTAGGCGGGGACGATATTGATGAAGATGAGTTGATGGGTGAGTTGGATGAGTTGGAAGCGGACATAATGGAGGAAGAAATGATGAAAGGCGTTGAACCCGTTGCTGACCAGAACCCTATCGACAACATCAGTATGCCATCGATCCCAGACGAGAAGCCTGCGATAGACGAGGGAGAGCAAGAGGAGGAAGCAGCACTGGCGGCCCTGGAAGCGGAGATGGGGATGTAACGTCGGAGGTTAATTGGTTTGCCTTTTAAAGCTCTTTCTAAACGTTGTACGCGGTGTAAAGTTCGTTTACAAAAAAATAAATATGTTAAGTTCGTTTACATACATGCCACTTTTATACATTTGTACTAAGTATTAGCAGTTATGTTTAACATACAGTACGATATACCTAACTTCAAATCGAATCTCCCTGCCCGTACCCTCCTGGGTGTCTATTGAACCCACCGCTGGGCCCTGGAAACGGCTGCTGCTGTGGTTGTGAAAAAGGCCCAGAAGGTTGCTGCTGCATTTGTGGTTGGAATGGTCGCTGCTGCTGCATTTGTGGTTGTATTGGTTGCTGCTGCTGCATTTGTGGTTGTATTGGTTGCTGCTGCTGCATTTGTGGATGGAATGGTTGCTGCTGCTGCATTTGCGGTTGGAATGATTGCTGCTGCTGCATTTGTGGCTGAAATGGTTGCTGTTGCGGCCGGCCCTGGAACTGTTGCTGCTGTGTACCGGGGAAAGAGTTGTACATCCCATTGGGTTGCGCAGAAAACTGTTGTTGTTGCTGCTGCGGGTAAGGGCTATATTCAACGTACCGACGGGACGTGATAGGGGTGGCGCCAGCAGAGGCGAAACTGGACGGGCCCGGCCCACCTAACTCTGTGGGAGGGGGCGGAAGATCGTTGCGCGAAGGGAAAGACAGGCCCGATTTATTGCCAAATTTGGCCGACAGCTGCGCATTACCTACCGAGCTGCCGAATCCGTCCGCATAGTCACTAATTTTCTTTTTTCCAGTCGACTTTCCAAACTGACGTTTCTTCCTCGACATTGTCGCAGACGTTTGTGGGTTTTGGGTGCCCGCCTGCTGCCCCCCAGGCGGTTGCGGCGCTGCCGGCACGCCAGGGGTCGAGGGTGCGGCGGGGGCCCCGTTTGCACCATTCTGCGCACTGGCGGCGGGCCCTGCGTTAGGTTGAAAAATTGCAGGTCCACCGTCGCTTCGCTTGGGTGAGGTGGGCCCGGGGCTGCCGGCCATTGGGCTCGGGGGCGCGACCGACAAAGGCACGTTTACCCCCGCGTTCGTTGCGGGCCCGTTGGGATGGAACCCGATGTTGCTATTGTTGTTGTCCCCGGCGGGCGTCGGAGAGGCCGGCACTCCATACGGTACGTTATGGGAAACGCCAGGGCCTGCTTGGATTTGGCCCTGCAGTTCCTGGTGGTGCTGGGGCGGATGCGGATGCTGCTTGTGATTGCTATTGTAGCCGTACCCACCAGATGCTGGTTGGGACGAGTACGACGCGGCCCCATTGCTGTAATTTGCCCCACTGTTCCCTCCTATTTGGGACACTTCTTGGTACTGTTGGGCCGCATGCCGCGCGCTAGTGGTCGCAAAGTAGGGCACCGGCCCGCTCGTGTCCTGCTGCAGCTGGAGCGGCAAAAGGTACTGGCGGACGTCGTACATACCGACTGCCAGGTCGTAGGCCGTCTGGCCACTGGTATTCTTCGCAATCACGGAGACCCCGTTCTCGACGCACAGCTTTACTATGCCCAGGCTCCCCCCTTTGGCCGCAAAGTGCAGGCACGTTTCTTGGTTGTTCGTCACCCCCCGTATATCCACCCCGCTCGACAGCAAGTACTGCGTCATCTCATAGTGCCCCCGACCGCACGCCACGTGAAGCATATTTTTCCCATTTCCACCACGCACGTTGGGCAAATGAAGTCCGTTCTCCTGGCAAACGCGCGAGACCCGGGACATATCCCCTGACGCTACCGCAGACTCCACCATACCGGCCGGCCCGGTGACGGGGGCGACTGCGTCGAAGACGGCTTGCTGTGCCGACTGTATGAACTCCCACATGAGTATACTATGTATAACTGTAAACCTTTTACACACACAATATTCAGGAAAGGAATAACTTTCCTGGGTAATATTCTGTCAACAAAGAATGTCAAACCTTTTAAAATAGCTTTCCCTTTTTGTTTTTCCCTCTCTTCGTCTTTTCTCTTTCTGTCTTTCTTTCGTTCTTTCTTTCATTCTCTTGTCTTTCTTTCTTCTTTCGTTGTTTTTTAACGTATATAATAATTATTATTAATTTTATTATTAGTCTATTATACTGTGTATTATTAAATTTAAACTTATTAAATAATTACCACAAATTAATCATCATCCTCCTCCTTCCCTTTTCTCATTGCTGCTATTATATATACGTACTTACTATTTGCCAATAGTATTAATATATAATGTACCTACAACACACTTATTTTAAAGTAAACTCGTACTTTCTTTTTATCTTCTTTTCTTCTTTCTTCTTCTTCTTCTTCTTCCCTTCTTTCTTCCGTGTCCTAATAATAAATAAATAAAAAATGTGTTATTTGCAAACTCCTTCCTCTCTCTCTCTCTCTTCTTCCTTCTTCCCTTCTTTAATTATAAAAAAAATAATAAAATGGCCACCGTACATTTATACTTTTTTATAGTAAAAGCCCTTAATAATTAAAAAAAAAAAGAGGAAGAAGAAGAGAAGATTATATTTATATGTACAACACAGATAACTACGACGACATAAAATGTAATACTCTTCTCTTGTTATTTACAATTAATAGTTTAGATTATAATACAAGAGCAGCAAGAAAAAGGACGGAAGAAAGAAGCGAAAGAAATAAAAAAAAGAAGCCATTGTATTTACTGTATTATCATACTATACTATTATTATATTAATAGTACTAATAAATACTTCTTCTTCTTCTTCTTGGTGGCTTTTTTTTTTTAATTTTTTTATCCTCCTCTCCTATTAATAAATAAACCTAACCCCTTCTTCTTCTTCTTCATTCAGCCTTCTTCTTTCTTCATCATCAATCACACAGACAGCTTTTTTTCACTTCTTGGAAAGGAAAAGAAGGTTTCGGCTTTGAACCTTTAAACGTATGACCACATTGAAGACTGTTGATTTTTCTGGGTTGTATTTAGGAGAAGAGACTGGCTCTACCGACTATCGATTAAATATATAAAAATACATATTTAGGTGTAAATGTTGCAGAGAGTGTAGCGGAAGAAGGGAGAGAACACTAATACAATGAGTCAACGGCCGGAACAACTTCGTTCCGAGCTTATAAAACGCAACCAGACAATCTCGTCGCTGCGGCAGATATTGAATGCCTACAAGGAGCAGTTGGAGGAGCTTCGGGGGGGGGGGCGGTGCGCAAGATAGCGCGGAGCTAGAAATCAAATTGAAGAAGTGCGAGAACGAACGGGAAGAATACTTAAACCTCTCCAACCTGTACAAAGAGCAGGTCGACGCGCTGCACAACTTGGTCGCGCAAACAAAGACGGAAATCAGCGCGACACGCGAAGACGCCAGCAACAGCATAAAAACCGTGCGCACGCTGACGGATCAAATCGAGGGTTACAAGCGAAAACTTTCCAAGGCGAAGAACGACAAGAAAGGGCTGGAGAAGAAGCTAGAGAAATTGGAGCGAAAATCGAGAGAGACTTCGGAGGAGTACGAGACCATCATAGACGAGCTGAAACGGGAATCGGAAGCCGACCTTAGCGCCGCGAAGGAAGAACTCGCGGAGCTAGCGTGCGTTGTCTCGCGCGAGCGATCGGCGAAGAGCGAGATTGTGAGCAAGATCGGGCTGTACGAGTCCATGCTGATGCAGCACGAAGACATGCTCTCACAGAACCATGAATTGTACCGACTACGGGAGGAATTAGAGGATATAAAGCGGACCGAGGCGAACGAGCTCGCCGCCGAAATGGAGAGAAAATTGCGCGAGTTAGAAGACAGCTTGAAGCGCGAGCAGCAGTCCACTGCAAGGCTACAGGCCGAGCGGGAGGTTCTGTTGGAAAAGGTAGGGGGGAAGCAAAAGTATGGGAGTCGCGAAAATAGCGTGTCGCAAAACATCGTCCTGTTGAATGACGACAGTTTGCGCGGCCACCGGAGAAGTCCGAGCAGGAGCCCCAATAGACCGTCCAAGAAGGGCGGGGGTATACTCGACGAACCTTTGCTTGGCCCTGGCTTAGTATCCACCTATGGTGGTGTGAATTCAAACACAGGGACCCCGCAGCGAAGGGATTCGATGGGAAGTACCGAAAGCGGTAAAGAAGAAGAAAACGGCGCTTGCTGTTGCTGCTGTAGCATCTGTTAAATACAACAAAAAAGTAGCGTGTTTAAAAAAAACTTACGGTATTTGCTAGTCGTCTAATTAACCTGTATGTAATTTAGACAATACGTTTGTACCAAAATATCTGACCAATGACCGCCAGAGCGAGTATCATCATTCATCATCATCATCATTTTTTTCTTTATCATCAAATATAAAATAACACAAATAAATAATATAACAACAACATCAACAGAGAAGAGAGAGCGCTCCCTTTCTTCATTCATTTCAATCAATATAATAATTAATAATAATAAATATTTATACAATAAATAAAATAATAAATTGGCGGTAGTAGTAGTATTTAGTATAAAGAAACATCGTAGCATTAATAAAAGGAAAGTATTATAATAAGGTATGTTACTTCTATATTATTAGACATCCAATATTTATCTCTTCTATACAAAACAATAGGTTATATATATTAATAAACATTTATATATATTTATCCTTAATATGAAATTGAAGAACCTCCTCTCTCGTCTCTCCGATGATGATCTGATGGATGAGAGATCTGATCCTAAGATGATGATGGGTTGTTGAAGGTTGAAGAGAAGAAGCAAGAAGAAAGAGAAGAAGAAAGAGAGAAGAAGAGAAAAAAGAAGAAGAGAGAAGAAAGAAGAAGAAGTGGGTTGGGCTTGCACAATTAACTGTCTTTTAGAGAAAAACAAAACTATAATACGAAAAAAATAAAAACGTAAAAGATGCAACGAGCAATAGATTCGAGTGTATTAAATTTATTGAACGGTTACGCATTGATAGAGGAAAACGTCTAGGAAATAGTTGATTTTCGAGCCCGGGGGGACGGCTCGGCCCCCGCAATAATGTCAGACGTTCAGTTTATGGACGACCCGCTTCTCGAAAACCTTGTTCAGTTTTGTATGAAAGATGAGTTTCAAGAAAAGTTCTTTTGGTTTTGCGAACAACATTGCATGAAGTTCAGTTTAAACGAAGAGGAGCATAGAATACAATATACCGAGTACCACCAACAATACATGGTAGAGTTTGAAGAGCAAATCCAAAAATTTATAGAGGCGGAGCAGTTGACCGAAAAAGAGTTTTTTCTTCGCTGCCGCTCGGCGCAGCAAACGGACGGAAAAGCTGCACATTACTTGGGTGTATTTTTGGCATCGATAGAGTACGAATCATTTTACAACTTAATGATCAAAATGAAGAAGCGGAAAGAGGAAGTCTCTTCAAAAAAGTAGCGTTCCAAGTGGCCCACGCTTCAAAGAAAGAACGAACAAATGGTTTGGCAGATGTACATATTTAAAACATAACAACCCAAAAGACTGCACTGCGCGTAAACGTTGCAACGTTAATTTTTACGTATCATATTGGTACAACAAAATACGATAAAATGGGTGGTGTATGAATAGTTTTGGTGAAAACGATATATTTCTTACTTTTTGCCATATCTAATCTTTGAAAACTCTCGCTGCGTCCGACTCGTCCTGTCGGTGGCTTAGATCCGGTTTTGCAATGCCATTGCATTCTCCCCATCGTCCTCCTCGTCGTCGTCGGAAGTGCCACCGCCGCCACTGTGCAGTGCTGGCGAATACGAGTCGAGCTTCAACTTAGCCGCCAAGGAGCCATCGCCATCTTG
The DNA here is from genome assembly GCA_900128585.1 of Stramenopiles sp. TOSAG23-3. Taxonomy (NCBI): domain Eukaryota; species Stramenopiles sp. TOSAG23-3. Next base: position 3,333 of record LT642838.1, on the reverse strand, counting down.
TATGTTTCTAATTTCTTCGTTCGCTCTTTTTTCTTCGTCGCGATTTGGCTGTCCCAACACCGCAGACGCACCCCCTAGGAGCCCCCCGCGCAGCAGAGAGTTCGCCTTGCCACCCCCCAAGCGTTGCTGCTCCGCCATCTGGATCAGTACTTTCTTTGACCCCGGGCCAGGAGGCGCCGCATCGTACGCATCTTCCCCTTCACGCTTCAACGGCAGGGGCTTCGAGGACGGAACAGGCGGGGCGAACTTTTCTTCCTTCAAAATTTCATCCACCAGCTTCTTTTCACCTCTCGTGGCCTTGCCCTTTACCAAGTTGTCCAAATCTTTTTTCATCGGGGCTTCCGGCCCGGTCTGGCGGGCCACGGCGATCCCCACGCGGTCTTCGGCCCGGTCAAATATAGTGTAGAACTTTCTCATGAACGCATCGCCCAAAATAAACAACGGTCCCCTCGGGGACGGGACATCTAGGGGCATGAAGGCTGGCTTGCAGTCCTCATCCTCTTCCCCATCCAGGACATAATCGTCCGGTTCCATGAAAAACTTCGTTCCCCCCACCTTCAACGATATTCGCGGAAGCTCGGACTTGGACTTACAGTGGTTGGTCACGTCAAGGCGGGACAGGAGGCTGCCGATGGCATCGGACGGTCCAGCGATCAACGAGGTGCCCGTGTCGAGCACGATCTTGCAGCCAGCTTCGTCCGTCGTGTAGGATCCCCCAGGGCTGCAAAAGTTCATCGGCGTGTCGCCCACGTAAATATCTTGCAGGCGGATCTCCCAGTAAAACTGCTTCATCACGGGGATCCATGTTATTTTGCCAGTGTAAAACTCAGGGTCGGGGCCACCGAAAAAGAGTGCGCTTTCCTGGCGCGGCAACTTACTATAATAGAACGCAAACATGTTGGTCGCCAGTAATTTTTGGCCCATGATATTGTCAAATACCGGCGTGTGCGAATACGCGCTCAGCGCGGGGAAGGCAAGCCCCGCGATTCCAGCAAAGTGGCTCGTGGCGAACACGTTGCCGTTCTCCACAGTAATCTCCCCGAAGGTTTGCGCCTTTACGACCATCGGCCCTACGTGAAAGTCGTCCGCGCTCAGCATTCCCTCGATGTCCCCCGTTCCAAACCGGACGCTTACCTCTTCCCCGTTTGCGACGTACGTGGTGCTCAGCTTGTGGTTGTAACTTTCGTGCATGCCACAGGCATCGGACTCGCAGAGGCTGCTTGTCACCCATAAGTTGGCGCTACCAGTGTCAAAAATAACATGTATGTTTTGCGGTGGGGTGCCGATACCGATCGTTCCTATGTACTGCGTGTTCTTAATGTTCTTCAGCGCCATCGCCACTTCCACCGAGATAGGCCCGTCCGAGCCGGCCGACTTTTTGCCGCCGGAATTTTCGCGGTGTTCCCGGAGCGCCGTATGGGCCTGGTTCAGCACCCTGTGCATGTGAAGCGTTTGCTCCTTTGTTCGCGCTTTGTGCGTAAGCGCGATCCTATGCGTGTGTTTTGCAGACCGCACCAACGCGCAAAGAAGGCAGAGGCAGCAGAGCGCCACCAGCCCCGGTCGCGAACGCCGCACCGCCCCCACGGCCCTATCCCATAAGCCAAACATAATCCTGGGGCTATACAGTTATTGTTCGAGAAGAAAACTATAGAAAATCACAAACAAGACGAACTATGCCACTACGAATGTATGTTTTACCCACCTTGTTTTCTTTTTTCCGTTCACCTAGACCAAGCTCTTGTGATTCTTTTCGTTTTAAAAATAAAACTTATATAATATTTTATAATTCCTCTGGAGCATTTTTGTGATTATTATCGACGAAGTAAGATGAGGAGAGGAAGGAGGAGTTGCCTAATAATAATAATAATAATAATTATTATTTTTCATCAATAATAATTCTTTCTCTTCTTTCTCTTCTTCTTTCTCTTCTTTCTCTTCTTTTCTCTTCTTCCGTTTTGCCTACTGCCCTGTTGTTCCTATTTTTTATAATAAATAATTATTCGTAATAATATTACAATTATCCCCGCATTTTATTATTTATTTTCCTAGATAAAATCATTTCAATACAATATTTACAAATTATGCTTAATACTTATTAACTATTTATTATTTACTTAGACTATTCCTAATATGTAGTGAAATTCTTGTTTTCTTCTTCTTTCTTCAGTTTCTCTTTCTTGTTTCTTTCTTTTTTCCTTCTTTTTTCTTTCTTGTCTTTTGATTTATTTGATGCTGTTCCATGTTAAATTGATTCTATATAGAATATTTTAAAAACTCCAGTTGTACCAAGGTAGTTGGTATTTTTTTTGGCTCGCTGTTAAAACATAATAAATTCGGGTACTACGAGTACGGTATATTATTATTATTTCCTATTTTTAAAAATTAGTAGTAGTAATAGTAGTATATATTATTATTATCATACTAAATAATAAAAAATGTCTTTATTATAATACTATATATCTAAAAAAAGGCTATTATTCTTTTGGCCTGACCCTGAAATGATTCGAGAAGTTTGCAGAAGGAAAGACACAACGAGCGCACGAAAAAGTACCCAAGAATTGGTCAAGGTACTGACAAAAATCAGACAATTTTTATTCCGCAAGATGGCAACGTCAAAACTCATGCCTCGCACCTATTATTTTAAGGCTGTATTTTGGGGCTTACTTTTACGGCTTTTGGCCGTCCCCATCACCACCTGCGACGGCGGGGCCGGTAACGTGCTGATAACCCCCGACCCTGCTGATGGTGCGATTAGCCACGGCTTTAAAAACTTAAAAGCCTCCTCTGCAGGGTCGGAAAGGCTGTGCTTTACTTTTGGAAACAGAAGCGTCGATATAACGGCTCCAGCCTGCAACACTGGCGGGTCAACGTGTACAATAGGGGCCCCCGTTTTTGATGGCTCTATCCTGCCGGTGACTATCAGTTTGAACGCCAAAGCGCTCAAGATACAGGGCTGTTCTTTTGACGGCGCGCATTCTGCGGTGCGAACAATCGAATACACAACGATCCGCCCAGCAATGGTGCGTTACAGGCCCCCAGCAGTCTCCGTAAGCAGCGGTCCAGCGCACACACTTCACGTGGCGCTAAGCCATAGAGTAGAGCTTGAGAGTGTTTCTGCCGGGATCATCTGCTACACTCTGGATGGTACCCTTCCAGGATGCAGTGCATCATCTTTACGGTGCCAAGAAACGTGTCATTCGTGTGTCGCTGTCAACGGTTCCAGGGGCAACACGACCCCAGTAACGCATACCAGCGATCTGCGCGCGTTGGGGTGCTCTTCCAGAAACAATGCTTTCCTCAGCGGGGAAGCGTCTGCAGTGCAGTTGACCATTG
>LT642837.1:0-10222 GCA_900128585.1 Stramenopiles sp. TOSAG23-3 | reverse complement strand
AAAGCTTCTGGAAGAAATCAGTTCTTTGAACGTACGCCTGCGTGAACTAAGCGAATTGCAACAGAAAGAGCGTGTCACGACGCAGGAAACCCACCGTCAGAATGTTGAAGAGATGTGCGAACGGCACCACGAGCAGCTCATTCGTGTGAGATCCCAGCTCGATTCAACCATCGCGATGGAAAAGAAGCGGATGGAAGCGTTGCTGGAAAGCAAGCTGGAAACGCTCCGGTTGGAGCATGAAGAAGCTATGTTGCGGGCAAAAGTCGTTTCCCGCAACGAGTTGCGGCAAGAGCTCGTGCCAGAGTATGAAACGAAGATTGACGATTTGAAGTACTCTCTTACCTCTGCTTTGGACACGGTGAACCAGGCCGAGCAGGAGAAACTCGACGCTATGTCAACCTCCATTCAAACCAACCAGAATGCCATGCAACGCCTGACAGAACAGTTTGCAAACCACATGACGGCGGTGGCGCAAGAGCACGAGCATGCGGTTGAGTCGTTAAAGGCAAGCTTCAGTCGAACGTCTAGCCCAGTGGCAGCTAACAGTAGCCCTTCGCCTCCCATGCTCCGCATCCAATTGGACCAAAAAGACAAGGAGTTGGAGAGGCTGCGGCAAGAAAACCTTCAGCTGCAGAACAGCATGGCAACTGCCAGCAGTGGCCCCTCGTCGTCCTTGCTCCGCGCCCAATTGGATCAGAAAGACCAGGAGTTAGAGAGGCTGCGGCAAGAAACGCTTCAGCTGCGGAACAGCATGAAGATTGCCAACAGTGGCCCTTCGTCGTCCTTACTCCTGGCCCAATTGGGGCAAAAAGACCAGGAATTAGAGAGGCTGCGGCAAGAAACCCTTCAGCTGCGGAACAGCATGGCGGTGGCCAACAGCGGCCCCTCGTCGTCCTTGCTCAGCGCCCAATTAGTTCAGAAAGATCAGGAGATAGGACGGTTAAAACAGGAAAATATGCAATTGCAGAGCAGTGCGAAACAATTAAAAGCAGAACGCGCCATTCACGAACAATTATTGGCCCAGGAACAGGAAAATTATGCTGCGCAACTCTCCCAAGTGGCAGCACTGTCAAAATTAAATGCTGCGCAGGAAAACGCACTGAATAGGCTGAAGACGGAAATTGAGGCACAAAAGCGGACGATTGCGCAGAATGGTGAGAGCCGTGAGTCTTCGAGCACAGCGGAGCGCCAAGCCGCTGCCCGTGCCGCGGAGTTGCAGTCCCAAGTTGAGCTAAAAAATTTAGAAATTGAACACCTTAAACGAGATATGCAGCAATCTCTTGAGATTGTGTCGCATATGGAGACGGAGGGTGCAACGCGCGCGGAACTCATTGAACGGGAAAGAAGCAAGTCCGCAGTGCAAGAGTCGGAAAAGGAAGCCTTGGCCGCGCTCAACAGGGCCCAAGAAGCTACTATTGAGCAATTCAAGACTGAAAACGATGCCTGTCGGAAAGCATTGTTAGAGGCGCAACAGCGCCTCAATAGCGCTGATCGCGCTGGCGTCGAAAGTGCACTGTGCTGGCTAGAGGACCGTGTTTTGGACCAAATCATCTTCGAGGCGCGACCGATCTCGCCAGCACCCCTGCTGGGTGTCGGTACGACTGCAGTGACGCAACACTCTGGCGGAGCGCAAACGTTGCACGTGGAGGATCTGGTCTCAGAGGCACCTGCGGCGCAGAACACTGCGACTGGGAAAGAAGAACGAAAGTCGGAGATGGAAGAAAACGGGCTCTCGCTTTTCCATTTAGATCACGTTGCCGGTAGGATGGTGCTCCCTCAGATAGAAGAAGAAGATTACTTGCCTTCCGGCCTTGCAACCCCGCCGGAGTACGAAACAAAAGAAAAACTCTTGCCGGCAGAGCTCGGCGATCCAGTTTACGGATGCGATCAACACAATCGCCCAACCCCTCTTGGTGGGACTAAAATAAAGGACATTCACTCGACTCGCGCTAACATGGTCCTATTACAGCTTTCCGACGAAGAGAAAGAAAAGTTCCAGGAAGCTTTTGTGGCCTTTGATAAAGATGGCAGTGGGAGCATTGACGTCGAAGAGTTGGAGACGGTGATGAAATCCCTTGGTATGAACCCCTCAAAACAAGAAGTACAGGATATGATAGACGAAGTTGACGACGATAATAGTGGGGAAATTGATATGGAGGAATTTTTGGAAATGATGGTAAAAGACAAAGCCAAATCTGCTGCCGGGGGAAAATCTTCGGGGATGGCGTCCGTGGTAATGGCCAAAGCGAGGGAAGTTCGTTCGGGCAAAATATTGAAGGGGCTGACGAAGAAGGAGCGCGAGGTGTTTGATGCTATCAATTTGGCCAGAATGCACCCTAGGGAAATGAAAGCAGCGATTGAGCATACAATGGAAAATATAGACGCAGAAGGAAATTTAACGTTTGATTGGGGTGTGATTGAAACCGTGGAGGGGAGAACGGCGTACGAGGAGGCTGCGGAATTTTTGTCCACTGTAGAGCCCTTAGGTCCGTGCATCTTAACGAGGGGTCTAATAAATATTGCAAAGGCTCTTGCGGATGCCCAACAGGGGGAGGAAGCACACATCGAGCACGCCGACGTGAATATGGTGTCAAGTTACGGGAAAGTTCTGGACTACGTAGATTTTGTAGAGTATGGACCGTGGCAACACGGAGGTCATTTTATCATCAGTCTGATTGTAGACGACGGAAACAAGTCCAGAGATAATAGAAACCGACTGTTTCACAAATCCTTGGAAGAGTGCGGTATGCACGTCAAGGACCACGCCGTCTATGGCCAAGCATGCATATTGTCTGCATGTTCGGAATTTGTCCCGAAAGAAACGCTTGGTACCACCAGGCGCTTTAGCAGTGCACTGAGTTCGATGAAGATTTGAGCGTGGTTCGATAATTTTGTATATTTAAGAAGATAAATAATCAGCTCAACTATCTGATGTACAGAGAATTAAACAGATAAAACTCTAATTTACGGTAAAATTTAGTAAAATTCATCCTCCGCCGCCCCTTTTTCTTCTTCTCCTTCTTCAACAACAGCAATTAATAAATACGCCTAATAATAGGTCAATACGAGTATGATACATAAATCAAACAGCTGTCTCCTCGTCACCACCCAAAAAAATATTTAATACTTGTACTACTAACTAGTATGAAAACGAGGACTAAATATATAGAGACTAATAAAAATATTATAAACAGACAAATAAATTTAAAAAAAGGAACAAATAATATGAAGAAGACAAAACAAGAAACAACAACAGCAGAGTGTTCGTTATTACAGTAATAAAAAACAATATATAATTAGTCTAACAACAACAATTGAAGAAGAAGAAGAAGAAGAAGAAGAAGAAGAAGAAAAAGAAGAGAAGAATGCAAATAAACAAAAATAATGTAGGACGATTTGAGACTAGAAGTATGAAAGGGAATATAGAATTAGTTCAACAACGAAATTCCACAAATTAGCTATACAGACTTTTTCTTGTGCGTTGCTTTTTTTACTTCTCTTTGCTTCTTCAAATAGCTTTTCTATCTTTAATGCCGCTGCCAATGAGACTGCTCTCTTTAGTGACACTGCTCGCTTGCATTTTTTCGGCTGCAAATGGGGAAGCCAAGTGCTCCGGGTTTGCCAGTGACGAAAAAGCTTGCAATGATGCAAAAGGGTGCACGTTTTGTACTGGTGGTTGGGCGCATACCCACGGGTGTTACACGGACGAGGCAGCCTCTAGGTTGCCTCCCGGGATGTTTAACTGTGGAAACCTCAACCAAACCCTTTCCCAGCCTAGCGTTACGACGACAACAGGTGTTGTCTTGGGCACGTTTGAAACTGTGAAGGACGGTGCGGTGGTGGCCTCTTTCAAGGGTATTCCGTACGCTGAAAGTCCTACGGGGGAAAACCGATTTATGCCACCCAAACCCCATACTCCTTGGACAACGCCGTACAATGCTATCTCATTTGGCCCCGGGTGCTTGCAGGACGGCCACAATGCGGACGTTCCAACGTACCAAAGCGAGGACTGTTTGCAACTGAACGTATTTTCTCCCGACTCGAGCTCAGTTTCAAATGCTCCCGCGAAGCCAGTTGCCGTGTTCTTTCATGGTGGAGGTTTCAAGGAAGGATGCAGCAAAGGGCCATTTGGGCTGTACGAGAGCAGCTTTGTTGCCGCCCACGGAGACGTAGTTGTTGTCACTGCAAATTACAGGCTTGGCGCACTCGGTTGGGTCGTTACGGATGGGATTGAAGGAAACATGGGCCTGAAGGACCAGCGTTTGGTGCTGCAATGGGTTCAAGATAATGCAAATGCGTTCGGGGGTGACAGAGATAGAGTAACAATATGGGGAGAAAGCGCGGGTGCCATGAGCTCCCTGGCCCACATGTATTCCCCACTGTCGAGGCACCTTTTCCACCAGTCCTTGCAAGAGTCCAACCCTGTTGGGTTTGTTTACAGAAATGTGAAACAAGCAAGCGCTTTTGGGAACGGCTTTGCAAAGATTCTAGGTTGTGACAGCAGTGGTTCGTCCGTCGAGGACAAGCTGAGCTGCATGCAGAGTAAAAATGCAACGGAAATTCTTGCCGCCACTTCCAAAGCAGATGCAGCGCTCGAAGTCGTCAAGTCGATCCTTGATGGCGGCGGCGTGTTGGACGCGTTCCTACCCTGGACGCCAACCGTGGGCACCCCAGACCTTCCCGTCAATCCAATGAGTGCTGGAAGTAAAGTTGTAAGTGACGTCCCAACCCTCATTGGCACGAACACGAACGAGGGCGCGACTTTTATATTGGATGGAATCAAAAAGAAGCTGCACTCCTGGGAACTGGACTTGATTTTGGACGTGCTGTTCGGGCATTCGTTCGCGAAAGAGGTGCGGGCCCGTTATCCTGTTGCAAAAGGCGCCGACGCGAGGGTCTCTTTTGGCCGTATCCTCACAGACTACTGGTTCCGCTGTGCCTCCCACAAAGTGGCAGTCAGCGGTATTTCTTCCAGAACCTTTGTTTACCAGTACGACCACGAAGCTAGCTTTGCGAAATCGCTTTGGCCAAAGTATGGCCTGCCGTTTTGTGTGGGAAAAGTTTGCCACGGGGCGGAGCTTCCGTTTGTCTTCCACAACACTGGCTACCCCAGCAATGCGACCGACTTTAAATTCACTGCCAAAGAGGCGCAATTTTCTGAAAATATTGTCTCATACTGGACCAATTTTTTTCAAACTGGAAACCCCAATAATGGTTCGAATGGGGTTCCTATCCAATGGCCTGTCTTCTTGAACAGCACTCGAAGTACCCTTCTATTGAATGCGACACTTTTGAAAACAACAACTTCCTCCGACGTTTGCAAATTTTGGGAAAAGAAAGATTGAAATAAAAAATAAACAATGTTAATTTACAACAAAGCTCTTCTTCGATCGTTTACTACGACATCCTTTTCTTTCAATTCGTAATTGTAGTTTTATTTACTATAGTTCTTCCCAATCATTTGAAAACATTCATACCATCAAACCTTTATTTTTAAATTTAAATTCCTATGAAAACTATATATTCTACTTTCTATGTTTTTCGTAATTTTCTTTTTTTTTTTGAATTCTTTTTCAAAAAGGGAATGTTGTTGGTACCAATATATATATATAGATACACATAGTATTGAATATTATTTATTACAACAATATTTTATGGGATCACACCATTAAAAATGTTATTTAATTGATTAAAAATCCTAATATTTAACATCAAATAGCGTAGAAACCTTCATTCATTTCTTCCAAAATATGGCCTTCCTTCAAATAATTAAGGAAGGAATATATTTTTATCATTTTACTTTTGATGATAAAATGGTTTAATAAATATCTCTAAATATCTATATTACTTAATTATTAATGAGGCGTAATTATTGATGCAATTATATTGGTTCTTATTTTATTTTTATGATGAAGAACGATTTTTCATAATTATTCATCTTCTTCTTCTAAAAAAAGGTGATTGACAATTTGAATATATACTTTACAACAATATTTAATATATAAATACAATTATACAACAAAGCAAAGAAACAACAACAACAAATAAAATAATAATAATTAAAAAAAATAATAAAATAATTATTAAAAAAATATTATAATAAAAAAATAATTTTATTAAAAAAAAAAAGAAGGAAGGAAGGAAGGGGGGAAGAGCAGGGAGAAGAGGAAGAAGATACCACCACCAGCGCCAACAAGTAGTAGAATAATTCATTTTGAATGTTGTATACTGTGCTAAAGTATTTAAACTGCAGTTGCTCTTCGTTTTTGAGATACAAAAAGAAAGGATAGTAATGATTGATAGCAATTGGAAACTTTCTGCGGTTCAAATTGTTTTCGTTTGATTTGCTCTATTTAGTTTTGTTCGATAATTTCTTCACAGCAAACAGTTTTTTCCGAAACAGAACTATGTCGATTATGGAATACAACGGGTCCGCCGTCGTGGCGATGATTGGCGACGGCTGCGTGGCTATCGCGTCTGACCGACGCCTTGGGGTCCAACAGACTACTGTTGGGAATGACATGAAGAAGATTTTCAAAGTGCACGATAGGCTCTACATGGGTCTGTCCGGCCTTGCAACAGACGTCCAGAGGGTTTCGAAAGAAATTGACTTTAAAATGAACCTATATCGTTTTAACGAGGAGCGGGAAATCAAACCAAGGTCCTTCGGCAATATGCTGGCGTCGTTCCTTTACGAAAAGCGTTTTGGCCCGTGGTACGTGGAACCCTTAGTCGCTGGTTTAGAAGCTGACGGGAAGCCCTTCATATGCGGTACCGATTTGATCGGCGCCCCTGTGTACACCGACGATTTTGTAGTCTGCGGGACGGCCGAAGACTCCCTCTTCGGTACCTGTGAAACAATGTACCGACCAAATTTAAAACCAGACGAGTTGTTCGAAACCATCGCGCAGTGCTTGTTATCAGCGGTAGACCGAGACTGTTTGAGTGGTTGGGGCTGCGAAGTAGTTGTTATTACCAAGGATGGGGCCACGACTAGGACGCTGAAAGGCCGTCAAGACTAAATCCGATGGCAATCGTGGATCTGCGAGAGGGGATTTTAGTAATATCGTATTTGGCTCGATCCTCTGAACAACGAGGAAGAAACGCAGCAAGGACAAGGACACCAAGAAACTAACACACAGCGCGCGTGTGCGCGTCTATTTTTGTTGTTTAAAGCAGCGAAAGTACCAGAGTATTTAATAAACAAATAATATGATAGTGCGTTTAAGACGCTCTCTTTATATCAATCACGATTTCTCCCAGTAACGTCAAATTTTCAAACAATGTTTTTTATAAATCGTACATCTTTCTCATTTTGTTAATGTTTCCTAATGACTTAAACATTTTTTTGTCGATTTTCGTGACGTCTCCGCATTGGCAAGTAGTTGTGCATGGTCCATTTTCTTCGCCCTTCTTTTTCTTTTTCTTTTTGCACTTGCCAGTAGAGGACCCCCGACCAGTGTAGCGGGACCCCCGAGATGATGGCTTCCCGCGCGAGTACCCCGTACCAGGTCGCCCCACCCCATAACGTGCTGATGGTTTCCCCTGTGGAAGGTTCGCAAAACTTGATTTTGATTTCTTCTTTTTTTTCCCCTTCTTCTTGCCTCCCTTCTTCTTCTTGCCTCCCTTCTTCTTCTTCTTTTTGCCCAACATTCGACCCCAAAATCCTACGGGTTTCTCTTCCGAATTTTCCTCTCCTTCGTCATTTTCATCACCACTCTCATCGATTTTGTTGACAAACTTGCTCCGGCTGGTAAAGAGACGCCGTTGGTTCGTTTTGCCCTCTTCATTGTTTTCTCCCGCTTCGTCCGCGAATTCCAGACGGCGTAGATACCTCCTTTTCTTCTTTTTCTTCTTGCCCTTCTTTTTCTTCTTGCCCTTCTTTTTCTTCTTCTTTCCCTCAGAACTGTCGCATCCATCATCGTCATCGTCATAACCTACATACTTGGAGCCATCTCCGGAGTATGACATACGTGCTGATGGTTTCCCCTGTCTTGCCCTGTCCGCCTCGGTCATTGGACAAGCTTTAGCTGGGCACCATAGTAAGTCGCCATCGCATTTAAATATCCCTGTGCAGTGCGGTGTAATGTCGCCCCTGCCCTTATCTTTAAACCCATACCTCATTGAAATCGACTGTTTCTTGTATTGCATTCCTTTCGCCGTTATCGACCCACCGTTGTACTTGAAATTTTTGCACTCTCCGTACAAGACTTCCCCCTTGCGCTTTGGTTTGGCCTTCTTTTGCCCCTTGACGCAACAGCTACCATCCCACCCCCGCTTCTTACCTTCACTTAGGTAGTGATACATCCCATTAAGGCAGGAAGCTTTATTGCCTAGAGACTTTTCGACTTCTGGGTATTTCTGCATGTAACAAAAGCAATTGAATTCCGGGTCACACTCACCTTTAGAACCACCGGACAACTGTTGAACGATCAACCTCCACGCATGGAATTCTAGCGTTGATTTCACAATATTAATCTCCTCTTCGGTAAGACCACGGTTTGAGCAATGACGGGTGCCACTGCCTGCGCCAGACTCAGTAGCCCATTTGCATATACGTGGTTGTACAAGCCAACCTTTGTTTTCCAGGCGGGTAAAGACGGCGGAAGTGATACGACCAAAACCATCCGTCGTGAGATGGATTATTTCAAGCTTGAAATGGGCCGTTGCATGTTTCGGGGTGGCCACAAACAGGTAAACGTCTGCGGAGGTGGCTTGGTCAAAAAATGCACCCATTTTTATTTTTTCAATCATATCGTCATCAAGCCCCCACTCTCGGAATTCGCCATTTTGCAGGGTTTTCAGTGTCTTCCCCGTCCGATCGTTGAATTTGTAAACCCGGTTAGTGGGATAAAACAGCGGCATCTCATAGATTAGGCAATCTTTTGGCGATTTGCACCGACCACCGACCTCCCTCTGTCCCCCATTCTTCATCCAGCAAAATTGACTCTTCGGCATGGTCCCTATGGATTTGCACAAGTAGGCTTCAAAGTCTTCCAGCTCTTCTACTTTTCGTTTTGCGAGTGCAAGGATAGACTCCTCCGTGCTTGGCGTAGTGTCTCCTCGCTTGACGCTAACACCTGAATCATCTGGGCGAGTATAACCTTTGCCTGGAACGTAGCTTCCATAGCCGTTCTTTGGAGGCGGCATACTATTGGGACGAGGCTGCCTAGGCATGCGTGGCTGCGGGTATCTGGTTCTGGTTCGCTGCGGGAATCTGGGTGATTGCGGGTATCTGGTTCGCTGCGGGAATCTGTATCTGGGTGATTGCGGGTATCTGGTTCGCTGCGGGAATCTGGTTCGCTGCGGGAACCTGGGTCGACCAAATCCACGAGACTGCATAGGGTTAAACCGTCTCACACTCTGGCTCCCACCATGGTGCATAGGGTTGAACAGTCGTCTTCTTTGAAGACGTCTTCTCAGGAAGAGGGAGCGCCTGGACTTGCTGCACTTCATGAGTTGCTTGTCGCCAGACGCCTCAAGAACGGCTGCGCAGTCACGATAGCATTGGGAAAAACCATCCCCAGGAGCGCACCCGCCCTCTTCCCCGCAGCATTTCGTCACAATATACGGTGCACAATCTTGAATTTCCGGTGCCAAGTTACTCGAGGTTTTCTGTACGGCGTTTGTCAAATCGGCGCAGGTCTTCTCGACAGTGCTACTACACGATGGCGATATTGCGACAGTCGCAACAAGCACCGTGACCAACCACCTTCTGTACATCCTAACAACAACAACAATACTTTTTTTTCACTAACAGGTGTAAATTCAGAAATCAAGATATGAATATGATACACAGAAACTTTATCCTTTCGTCTTTCTTTCAAATTATGTACAATGAGTCTACAATTTCTGTATTTCCAGATTCATTCATGATCCAAAAATGGCAATTAATTATATTTGTGAGTCAATGATGGATAAAAATCGTGCGTTCGTCCGTGCGTGCGTCCTTGCTGTGATGTGCTATTATTATTATTAATTCGACCAGCTGCTGGTGGGTCGGTGGTGGTAAAATAAAAGAACGCAATGCTGTACTCATATTATTTAGGCTGTTCGAAGGCCACTTATTTATTACGTGCGTAAGCTAAAACATTAAAGCTTAACTTGGTGGTGGATATTTTAATTTTATTAATTATATAAATTAAAAAAATATTAAAAAATGAACTGACTTCATATTCCAGAGTTTTGTAATAAGTAGCTAGTAGTCTATAATCTAATTAAT
>LT642836.1:0-10224 GCA_900128585.1 Stramenopiles sp. TOSAG23-3 | reverse complement strand
AAAAGTTAAATTTTTTAACATTTACGTTGATTTATATAACGCGTACAATTGAATGAACACACAAAAGGTCAAGGTTGACGAAGAAACATTGTAATGATAGGAAGCAATCGAACGAGAACAACCGAATATACGGAAACGATTTCGTTCAGGTTTGTGGGGAACGATGAAGTTTAGCAATGTATTGGTCCGGAAAGTCCATGAATCTTCGTTTAGTGAACTGTTGAACAAGCGGATAACGATTGAACTCGTAACCGACGGCATTTTGTTCGCTGGCGGGAATAAAGTCCTGTATTCTTCTGTCAAAAAGACGCTAACTTCGCCGTCGCGAGAAACGACGGTAAAGATAGTCATGGACGCGAACAATTTAAAGGGCGTGGGCATTGAGCTACAGTTTCCAGATGTGGCAGGGTTGGGCACTTTTACCGGGCAACTTCTGGGACAGACCTCAACCGCCCCAAAAAAACCGCAAAGTACTGCAAAGCTCACTTTTGACGTTAACGAAGCACGAGAGCTACTGCGCAAAGATCCAGAACTGCGCAAAATGTTTAACCAAGTCGTTCCCAGCTTGATGGATGCAAATGAGTTTTGGGCCAGTAGGAAGCACCAGCTGAGAAATGACTCGGGGCTAACCCCGGGCGAAGTTTTGTCTGTGCAATCCTACAGTTCCTCGATCGAGGTGGTAAGCAAAAGGCGCGCAAAGTATCAAACGGTTACCGCAGAAGTAATGAACGAAATTTTTCGGAAGAGGCCCAACGTCAGGAGAGCTTACTACAAGTTCGTACCCCACAAATACTCTCAGAATGAATTTTTCACCAAGCTCATCGTGGAGGATCAGTACAAACGGGGGGAAATCGACGAGAAGCAAGTGGCGACTATGACGACTGGCCGCATGGACAAAGAAGTGTCTTCTTTTATTGAAGACCAAGAAAAAGAGACCCGCGAACACAACACAAAATTGCTATTAGAAAATGCCGACCCTATGTTTGATTTGCGTGAAACAAGTGGCGAGGCATTCCGTGGACCTATTTCAACCAGGGAAGGGTATGGTCTGTTGGACCGGTCAAAGCGCGTTGTGGAGTCCGTGGACAACGAAGAGGCTGTAGGTGGGGAGACGTCTTCTTCTAGGCGAAACAAGAAGGGTGGGGAAATAACGATGAAGTCCAAACACAACAAGTCGACCACAGCATATTTGCTGAACCAATTTAACCAGGAGGGCAGCAGATTACTGGGCCATAGCGGTGGAGTGAACAAGGGCGGGAAAGGAGACGCACAAGAGACGAACGAAAGTGGCGAAGTTGTCCACCCTGACTTGACGTCCCATGCGTACAACGAAGGAATAGAAATGGTCCCATTAAATATAACAGAAAATACAAGAAAACCAAAGGAAGGCGCAAAGCAAGAAGAAAAGGAATCAAACGGCCGGGCGGCAAAGCGAGTAAAATTGGAAGCCGGGGCTGTCCCGCAAGAGGGAAAAATTGCTTGGAAATTTAATCCTGAGAATGCATTCTCTGCAACTTTGAGGCCAACATATACTCGAAACCGTGCTATTTCTAAGCCGACGAATGAGACGGTATTGAAAGGTCATTTTCAGAGGTGTAACGAATATTTGAGATTTTTTTGGTCTTTGGTACAAAGCAAAAACAACAATGAGAAATTAAATAAAGTCGTTCAACGGATCAGAGAAGAAATTCAATTTTTGGAGTCATTTGCCACGTTGACACCGCAGTCAAAGGATGCCATGAAAAAGCGGCTTGTACACGCAATCGATAAGCACAAAAAATATAGTGAAAAGAAGGCCCCACGGAGAAAAGCTGTCCAATCCACAAATACCCCGATGAGTAGGAAGCGATCTCGGGAAGATTAAAGGAGCATTCTGGAAGTGTACGAAATATTAGGTTATCTGACAAGACAGTAACGCGTACCGAAATATATAATTATCGTTCGAAGAAATAAATTATAATTTTAAATATATATTTCTAATCCACCTACCGGTTCGGATCATACATGAAGTACATCTGAGAATGATAGTCAAGTCTAAGCGTGACAAGGGTAATATTGATTAAAAATGGACAAAAGGAGCAGATTCATTTTCGTGGTACATGAGGAAGATAAATAAAAATTGGCTGTTATTATAAGTGATGAATATATAGTTTTATTTTGTTTTTTTCTCTATTTCTTCGCCCACATCTTCGGCTTCCCATCATCCACAATGTTCAAGTTGACCCGACCATCTTGCAGCAAAAAGTCTAAGTGTTCTACAAAATTCGGGGCTTGGGGTAAGCTGGAAGGACGTCTTTCCAACACAAAACCAGACTTTTGTTCCGAGACGGCTTTTTTTTTCTTCCTCACAATTCGCTTCGGTTCTGCAACGTTGGCAGGAGCTGGGAAATATTCCGTTTTGTCGTCCGCTACGACTGTGCTTTCGTCAACATCAAAACCGAAGAATGAGTTGTTTTTTTTCAGAGAGGGTTTTTTGGGCTTTGGTCGCTCCTTCTTAGTCTCGTTTGCGTTGCTGACACTCACGGTCGTGTGCTTCGCCCATGAGCTTGCATCTCTGTGTTTTAGTTCCTTCATTACCTCTGCGTCCAGCTGGGTCAACATGATTCGTTCATAAGAGTGTTCTGTATCTCCCATGCCTTCGGCCAAGTCGGTGGTGCAATCCTCGTCGCTCACATTAGCCCCCTGAACACTTGAGCTCGACACAACTGGTCGTTCTACTTTTGGCAAGGCTGGCTCTGCCGGCTCGTGTGCTGTGCTTTGTACACTAAGCTTTCTCCATGGAAGGGATCTTAAAGAAAATTTGACTTCTGGCTCGGTCAACTTCACAGACACCTTTTGCAGATCAGTAGAAAGCACTCTTGGAACTTCAATTCTGTGGCGGGCTTTTTGCAAAATCTTGTCGGCATCATTTTGGGCCACCTCCTCCTCCGGTGTTCGGTGTCGCCCTCGAGGCCTCGTTTGCTTCTCCAGCCACGCCATAAGGGTAGAGATTGCTCCGGCTTCCACCAGAATTTTATGAGCAGCTTGATCGCTCGCTAAATTTGATATGGTAAGCCCGCAAAATTGCACGGCCTCTACAGTGTCTAGGCCCCGAGATAGCCTCATGACACATTTCGCCGCCCCTTCTTCGGCCATGGTTTTCCGCACAGTCGGCTCGAATGATAGATTGCATAGGGCTACCAAGGTGTGTTGCACGGTCTCTGGGTTGCCCCTGGAGGACATAGCCACCAAAGTTGGGACCACTCCTGCGTCGACCATTCGTCTTGCATTAGCCTGGTGGCACGAAAGGTTGCGAAAGACTACGGCAATACGCTCCATACTGCTCACGTTCTTCAAGTCGCACAGCTCGCATAGAGTGTGCGTTGCCCCGTCGTTCGTCATCTTTGCAGAGTTTGAATGGGCAGAGAGATTGCAAAGGGCCACGACACAATCCTGCCGCACTCTTTCATCTCGCAATTCTGCCAGGACCCCCAATATCCTTACTGCACCAGCTTCAACCATTGTTAAAACGGCCATGGGACTGCAACTGAGGAGGCAAAGGATCCTAGCGCAAAGACTTTGTATTAATGGAGTTGAATTAATAACCGCCAGACCGACTGTTACCTTCACTGCACCCTTTTCCGCCAATTCTTCCCGAGTTTCTTCCGACTGCACCAGAAAATACAAAATTCTGGCACAGTGCTCTTTTGTCCCTAGCTCGGTAGACGCAGAGAGCTGGACCAGCAGTTTCATTGCACCGCTGGAAACAGCCTTCATCCGTGTGTTTTCTTGAGCTGAAATTCCATAGAGCATCGCGGTACAATAGCTATTAATGAGCGATGATCCAATTTTTGCCAACTCTATCATAGCTTCTAGCCCCCCACCGTCCAAAAACGCCATTCGACAATTTTTATTGCGAGAAAAAGCACAGAGGGATGACGCACACGCCTCTTTTGTTAAGGCATCGTTCATGTTGGAAAGAATTGCAATATTATTGATCAAAGTTACGGAGCACATTGTAGCCAGCTGCTCATCAGTGGCAAAGCACACAATGTTTTGTAGGGCCAGGCCCGCGGCGATCTTCACATCATCTGCGCCATGGATGATAAGTTTGAGAAGGCTTTCGATCGGTCCGTTCCGCAAAAGCTGTCTCCTGCTACGTTCGAATTTAGACAAGTTACAGGCAGCAACAGCAAACATTTCTTCAGTGTCTTCATCCATAGAACACATTTCGTTCAGCGCCCATATTACGTCCTCTTCCACTGCATACTCGAGGGCATCCTCGGAGCACAACAAATTAAAAAGCGCTTTGCCGCACGTTTTCTTGGTCAGGGCCTCGTCTCCAGACCGGATTAGGCCCAGCACTATCAGCGCAGACAAAGCCCCCTGCTTCACCATTTCAAATTCGCTAACAGCACTGCACGACAAGTTACACAGTGCACTGGCACAGTCCTGCCTCATTTTCCTATCCTTTGAGCTAGATAACGCTATCAGGGCGGGAACAGCGCCTTCATCTATAATTCGTGCTCGCAATCTGCCCCGCGCAAGGTTTGATATCGACACAATACACCGTTGCCTAGTTTGAAAGTGCGTCCAGTGAGACAGCGTAATCAGTGACGGAATGGCACCAGCTTTGACAATTTCTTCGCTCCTGTCAACCTCGCTCGACAGCCGGCAAAGAATAGCACCGCATAAAATTCTAACGTCTGCGTTACCAGAATTTGACATTTCCAACAACGCGTTCAACGCCCCCGGCGCGCTAATGATCCCATTTCGGGCATTTTTTTCCCCCGCAAGTGCAAACATCATTGCACCACAGTACCAGACTACATCAGATACTGGGTGACCCTGCATGACCTCGATCGCCAACCCAACGGCACCCCCGTCGATCAGACCACGGTGGTTGGCTTTGTTTGTGGACAAAAAATACATGGTTTTGGCGCACTTGTTGACTGTGTCTCCCGTGCCATGGTGAATCAAGAAAATTAGGACTTTTGGGGCCCCTTGAACAACCAACGTATCCCGACATTCTTTTTGGGCAGATAAATTGCACAGAGCGATGGCACACACGATCGTCATCTGGTCGTCAGTTGGTCCGCCAATGTCAATATCTTTATGGTGATTTTGGTCCAGTTTGGCAAGGTCTGACTTCGACATAACGCTTGAGTGTCGGCGTCTTCCAAGAGACTTATTCGCCCTTTCTTTTTTCATTTCTTCCTTTTGCAACGCTGCCTCCTCTTTCGCTTTGACAGAATTAGCAAAATCGGCCATAAGTTTCAAGAGCAAGGCGGTGGCCTCAGTCAGTTCCTCGTGCGGGACGGACGATGCTTTTGCACGGGACAACAGGAGGGCGAGAGAAAAACAACTCGTTCGAACAACACTATCAATTTTGGAACCACACAAGCCAATCAGAGCCATCAACGCCCCTTCGTTAACGGACCGTTGAACACAATCGTCATCGGAGGCCATGCACTGCAGCGTTTGCGCACAAGATATTTGGACGTCCATATCTTCGATTTTTGCCCACTCGACCACTTGTTGGACTGCTCCCTCGTCAAAAAGGTGCTCCCTGCATGGGCCGTACAGGGACATGTTGGCCAAAGTGGCGACACTCAAAGAGAGTGCTTTAAAAATCTCGTTCTCTATAGCCCATGTAGACATTTTAACGCAAATATCTACCACGTTTTGTTCCATCATTTTATGCCTCGCGTGTTTGTCAGCAGACAGCAGGTAAAGTACTAGCGCATAGTTCAGCACCGCATCAATAGACTGTTCAAATCGCCACATGTCGGTTATGAGTCGGACGGCACCTGTTGATGCTAAGTGAAACCTGTTCGATGGGGTGAAGGCCATGCGGCACAGCGCCCGCAAACACAGGTCTCTAATTTGCTCAGTTTCCGAATTGGCAAGATTAAACACTGACTCAATAACTTCTTCGCCCCCGGAATGAAGGGAATCGTCTGCGCAGGATAAATTCAGCAGTAATCTTGCAAGTTGGTCTGTCGTCGAGCGATGGATCGACCGAATAGCTTGCAAAGATGCCACGGCGCCAGACTCTATAATTAGTATTTCTGTTTTTGGGTGGCACGCTAGATTGGCGAGGGAAACAGCCGCCATGTACGTGGTTTGTTGGATTTCGGACTCCAAAAGCTTCACTAGGGCTTCCACCGAGTCGTCTTCAATCATGCGCTCATGATACTGGGGCTCTTGCGATAAGACCAGCAAAGTAGTCGCCAGGATTGCTCGCAAGTGTTCGTCCGCAAACCCTACTAAGGACGTAGTCGCTAAAATTGCCCCATCGTTGACCACATGGGAGCGAATCAACGGGTTCTTTGCGAGCTCCATGATCGCCGTCGCCGCTTTTCGCTTTGACTCCATATTTACTAGTTCGTATTCGTCGTAGTCAGAATCTGAATCGGACTCTTCCTCTACAATTTCTACTGGGGCCACTACAACGGTCTCCACTTGCTTCTTTTGCTTCTGTTTTGCCGCAGAATTATCGGGAAGTGCCAAGCGGGATAAGTACAGCATCCCCCCAGAGTAATCACCACGGGTTCCAAATCGGTCGCCAGTGTAAGGTTTTAAGCCACGTTTCCGCGGCTTGGGCTTCGGGTCAATTGGGGGCGTTCCGATCCGAAGCGTGCGAATATCTTCCTGTACTTCTTTCTTTTTGATGACTATTTTTTGCTTGGACTTGGCTTGCTGCTGTTCCTTCTTTTTCTGCTCTTCTATTCGGACCGCTTTTCTACTCCTTTTCTTCTTCTTTGACTTTTGCTCTTCCATAGACTTAAGATATTTTTGCCCAGCAGTTTCTTCCCTCTCGCCCGTGTAAAAAGTCCGTGGCGATTTTGGTATGTTCCTTTGCTGTATGTACCTGGCGTTCAACTTGATTAAATTTTGGTAGATACTCTGTGTAATTGGAGCATTAGTATCATTCAAAATCTCCTGGTTAACAGACAGCGAAGCAGTTTTCTTTGGCGCCTTTATCATTTTGCTTTTCTCCGGCGCAGTATTTGGTCGCTTAACTGAAGTACTCATTCTAGCCTTGGCACCTGAGCGTGTAGTAGACATGTCCAACAACGCCCCACTTACTTAATTGAAGAAGGTGGGATCTTGCAGCTTTGATTGATCCTTTCGTGAGAATATCTGGTCTGGAATTGGAAAAAAAATAAGAAAAGCAAGCGCAATCGCATCGATTCATAACATACCATACCATCCAAGCTCTTCTTAAATTTCGCATTGATTAATTGTAATAAAAGTAGTAGAGAATGAAGAGGAGAGGAGAGCAATAAAATCATCTTCATCTCTTCTTTATTTTATTATATCGTCAGCAGGAGGAAGAAGCCCTTCATTACAAAATGCTTGCTACGTAGATGTTAACAACAACTTGCCACAGACTATTTTCGCCAAACGGTTAAATCGAAACCCTAATTATAACATCATTGACACCGCCCATGCCTCAACGGTTCGTTTCTCTTCATTATTATTGCTAATAATATACGAGGATTAGTCGTCTAGATAATTGAACATGAAAACAGCATCGGCGATACGTGTGAAGTAAAATAGATAAACTAATTTAGATACGAATAGCAAGAAAGAAGAAGGAGATCAAATACTCGTACTTAAACAAACAGAGAGAATAGGAACGAGGCGAAATACGAGGAGTCGTCTAATTGGCACTAAATAATACCTCGTACATTTTATTCTAGAGTTCAGTACATACAGGTAATAGTGAAGATCGTAGGAGTTCAGTCATGCCTGGCACATGATTGTATTATGTACAATCCCACTAAATAGTAGTATCTTGAATTGTCGTTCTACTCATCCGTGCCTGGTTCCTGTTTCCTGGTACCGGTATTATTATTGTAATTAAAAGTCCGTAAGTCTATTATCAGGATTCAGGAGATGATGACGGCGGCGGCGGGCGGTTAAAAAAAAAAAATATAATAATAAAAAAAATAACGTAAAAAAAATAATAATAATTATATTATTAAAAATTAGACACTGTTATTGTTCGCTACAACAATATTATAAAACAACCACCAAGAGTAATATGTAAATAATGATCCACGTACGTCTTTCCCAATTTTTATTCATTTGAATTCTAAAGGTATGGGAAGAAAAGAATCAACGGAATGAATGTTGAAATTAAGGAGACAACAATATAAAGTAGATTTTGGACCTGGTTGTCGTTACGCTTGGAAGAGGTTTTGAATTAGAAGGTAGTAAGTATGGCGCAGCCTGGGGCAATTAGTGCCGCGTTACAGGCGAAAATAAATAAAGTGATGGAGGTGCCGAAAGAAAACAAAGACCTTACAGCCTGCCATGAGTCGGTGGACGATGCGTTGGCCGATGATAATTACAGTCTAGCGTTGCAATTGCTAGGAAAGGCGGTGTTTCTTGTGCCCAATGATTACAGAGCGTACGACAGGCGCGCTGATATTTATGCCAAGCTGTGTGACTTTAAGAGTGCGGTGGCAAACTTCAAACGGGCGTTCGCGCTTTGCCCGGAAGAAGACAAGAACGGCAGAGACGTTGAAATAAAAAACAAGCTAGCGGCTGCGCTAGATGTGCAGGGTCAGATATACATGGATTATGGCGAGTTCGAGACAGCATCCATGTATTTTTCTGAAGCAGTGGAGCTGAATAGCTTGGAGTGTAACTACTGGCTGCACCGGGCGCTCACGCACGTCCAGCGCAAAAGGTGGCAGGCGGCTCTTCGCGACGTCGACCACTGTATCGTTGTAAATTCCAGCTCGGCGGATATTTTCATTCTGCGGGCAAAGTTAAGGTGGATGATGGGATCTACGGGGCGAGGGAACGATGATTTTGGAGAGGCGCAGCGGCTGGACCCAGAGCACCCGGAGGTCAAGATCTACGAAGAAATGCTGTGGAAGCAAGTCGAAGATGTATACACCGAAGCATCCCAGTGTTTGCTCAAGAGGGAGTACAGCACAGCCCAGCGCCTGCTGTCAAACGCGCTGGAACTGAACCCATCAGACATTAAAGTTAGAGTTTTAAGAGCGGCAGCAAACCGTTTTATGGGAAACTACGACGAGGCGCTGGCGGACTTAGACTACGCCGCAAACGTGTACGAGGAAGAAACAGGGGCGAAGGGGGATCAGATGCACGCCGAAATACTTCGGCAGAAAAATTTAACGTTGAATGACATGGCAGTCAATTGCTTCAAAAATCAGGACTACCATAGGGCAATTACTCTCTTCAACCGCGTTATTGAATCTGAGACACATGGAAATGTCTCTGCGGTAGTAGCGAGAGAGGGAGGGGGCTCAGTGAACATAAACTTTTTTACCAACCGGGGCGATTGTTATCGTCAGTGTGGCCAAGTCCAGCAAGCCCTGGCAGATTACCACGTTGCATTTGACATGAACCCAGAGGATTGGCAGATCCGGACACGGCTGGGTTTAGTGCACCACACGCTTGGCTCGACATTGTTCAATGAAAAGAATTACGACGAAGCCGAGGTGGAATTCTCTACCGCCATTCAATACAACCCCAAAGTTGCCCATTTTTACCTCCATCGTGGCAACACATTGTATTTGCAACAGAAGTTTGAGCATGCGTACAAGGACTTTATTGCCGCAATTAAATTGAACCCAGGGTTAACGGCGGCGCAAGAAAAATTAGACCAATTCCGCGTTTCCAAAGGCAAAAAGATGAATAAATCTAGCAGTTCCACTCACTTGCCACCGTTAAATTCGTCTGCCAGGACTTTGTCCAAAAGTAACAGTTTAGGAAGTTCGTTAATTACAGAAAACACGTCGCGTCCGCGGGTCCCGGAAAACGTGCTGTACGCCAGACAGCGAGAGAAAGAAGCTATCAGAGCCGTGAAAAACATCTGGGAAGTCCCAGACACCTCAAAGCTGTTACAAGACCCATTGCTGCAGTTGATGGCAAATGGCGGGAAAGGCCCCACGAAAGCCAGAACGAAACATCAGTATAAAGGTGAGCACACGTTTTAGCGTTTTCTTAGTCGCAAGGGGGCGGCGCATAAATTAAGAGTGATTGACTCCAAAGCATTGAATAGGGGTCGATTTTCAAGTATTTAAATATATACTATTCTAGTTAATATTATTACATAATTCTCCTAGACTAAATCATATATGCGCTTCGAATGTTTCTAATTATTACAATTCCACTAACAGCAACAATTCTTCCTTTGCATTTTGTTTGTTTTTTGTTTTTGTGTTTGCAATCGGTATTTTATATATACACAGCATCTCT